>JAVJIF010020689.1:0-84948 GCA_038442645.1 Agave tequilana
AAAAAAGGGCTTTAAATAGGGTGGGTAAATGACAGATTCCCGTCGCCCGGTCGGCCGGTCCGGTCGACCGAAAATACCCGAGAGCTCTGACAGATGAAATGGTCGACCGCACCGGTCGGCCGGCTACAGAGAAGGGTAAAACATTCTTCCAGGCAAGGTCGGTCGGTCGGATCTCAGCTCCGGTCGGCCGGTCTTGCCCAAAACCTGTCAGCAGCAAAGACCCCAAAAAAATCTAAAATTGTCTGAAAAATAGTGAGAAAGATATTTTTAACATACAAAATTTTAAAACATGTTTCAAACTTCAAAATTTACACAAGAAATTTTAATTTTTATTTTTCATATAAAAACAAAGGTTTAGAGATGTTGAAGCCGAATACCCGGTGAAGGGTTCTGAACTTCATCCTCGAGATTCCTCTAAATATGAGTTGAGGTGCGCAATTGCCATCTCTAATGTATATGCTTTAAATATGAATTTTAAATATTTATTTAGTTTTGACAAAATGTGTATATAGATATATGATCAAAATTAGACATGTGGGCATAAAACAAGATGGCATATACACAAGCATGATGGAAATGTAAGTTTACTCTAACACATATCAATGTAACACAAAGGTAAACTAACAATCCTATGCATATGTATATATAAACAAAATACAACTTTTAAATGGAGAAATTACCAAACCGAGGGTATTCTCCAAAATAGGTGCCTCCATGATAGTGATGCAAGCGCGATGTGATCTTTGAGCTTTGATGCATCCACCACCTGGGCGCCGTCTCCCCTAAGTCTTGGAGGATGAAGACCCACCTGTATCAATTAAATTGGGTGTGTCTTTTGGTACCATGTCTTTTTGGGTCCTTTAGGGTTAGTACTTGGGCGAACCCAAACATGCTTATTAGTCATGTTAAGCTTAGCAAAACAAAATTTTCTAAATGGCCTTTGCGGCCACAATGAGAGCAAACATAAATCCTATCACTACCATACATGAAAGCATGTTTGTGAGTGTGTGCATGTTCCGTGCAGTTGATGGTGAGTGTGTTTCCCTTGGGTTATTCCTTTGGGAAACCTAGAAGCAAATTTATTTAAATCAAATGCACATTTTTTAAGAGTTGAATCTAAAACATCAACCCGTTTTTGAATTTCAATAAAATCATTTTTATTACAAGATGCAATGGGGGTTTTCCCTTTACAAGCTAATTTATAGTTTTCAAAATCAATCTTTATTTTCTTAAAAGCATTAGACAAATCATTTTTCTCTTTTTCAATAATATCATATTTATTTTTCAATAACTCATTTTCTCTTTTTAATTTCTTATTATGAGATTGCGAAATCTCATATCTATGTTGGAGTTCTTCAAAAAATTGAGCTAATTCATCCATAGTCAATTCATCATCTTTTATGGAGTTGTCGAGATTTACCTTAGAAGCATCATCTCCATGTGCCATGAAGCACATGTGTGCGGTGTCGTTCCCTCTTCGGATTCCGACTCCGTATCATCCCACGTGGCCACCATAGCCTTCTTCTTCTTTGGGCCGTTCTTGGAGGTGGTAGCTTGAAGAGCGGGGCAATCGGCAATGAGGTGTCCGACCTTCTTGCAATGAAAGCAAGGACCCGGCTCCTCTCTTTTCCTTTCGAATCTCCTTGAGGTTTCTCTCTTCGGAAGTTGCTTTGCCTCCCTTTCTTGTAGAATATTTTGCCCACCTTCCGGATGAGCATGGCAAAGTCCTCATCGCAGTCTTCCGATGAGTCTTCCTCGTCATGGTTGGTTGGAGTGGCTTTGAAAGCGAGGGCTTTCTTCTTCGGCGCCTCCCTAACTTTCATCTCCATTTCATGGGTCTTGAGATTTTCGATGAAGCCGGAGAAATCCATCTCCTCCCGATCGTTGAGCTCTTTGAGGGTGGTTGCCTTGACTTCCCAAGCTTTGGGGGAAGAGCTCTAATGACCTTCCTTATCTTTTGGTCATTATCGATCGCATCACCTAAAAAAGATAAAGCATTTGTTATTTTGGTGAAACAAGTGAGCATGTCATCAATGCTCTCATTCTCAAGCATGTAAAAGTTCTCATATTGAGAACGAAGCAAGTCAATTTTGGATCTCTTGACTTGTGACGTTCCCTCATGAGTCACAATTAAAACATTCCACACTTCATATGCGGATTTACAATTAATGATGCGTGAGAGGTCATCTTCATTAAGGGCTTGGGTTAATACATATTGAGCCCTAGCATTGGCCTCATAGTCCTTGGTGGTGTCCTCGGACCATGACTCTCATCGGTGAGAGATTCTATAAATTCTTTGGTTATGGCCCTAGCTACCCTAACTCCTAAGGACTTAAGGAAGAGGTTCACCTTGACCTTCCAAATAGGGAAGTTCAAGCCATCAAATTTGGGTGGGGACTTGATGCTAGAAAAATCAATTGAAGCCATGAGTAATGAATAAGATGCACAATAAATGAAGAATGCAACAAATGATATAGCAAATACAAGGATCTCCCTAAGGTGGTTAAATCAAATAGTAGGGTTAGGCTCTGATACCAATTGAAATCACCTAGAGGGGGGTGAATAGGTGATGGCTATATGAAATATGGCAATAATGCGGAATTTAAATCTCTTAAATCAATAAGCTCAAATTAAAATGCTTGCAAGATAAAAGCAATAAATAAAGCAAGTAATAAAGAGATTGAGTTTAGAGAATTTGAGCAAACGCAAACACGAGGATATGTTTTCGAGGTTCGAGCCACGCTCTACGTCCCCGCCTTCACGCTTGAAGGATTTCCACTATTGTTGATCCCACTGGATCTCCAATATAAGGACACACATGTCCTATCTCTCGGTGTCGCTGCAACACTATGAAGCACACCCGCTCGATTGAGGCTGATGCCTCTACAACTTCTCAATTGAAGAAAAACTTGATCACACTTGATCAAAAAGCTCACTTGCACAATCCTATAACCAATATGAAGAAGATGAATACTTGAGATTGTGTAGTGCAAAAGACTAGAGAGAAGTAGAGGATGGCTTCAAAAGGTGTAGGGAATTTTTGGCTTTGGAGAGAAAATCTTTTCTAAAAGAAAACTAAGGATTTAGCTTGGAAATATTTTCTTGCTTAAAAACTCTTGTCAAATCATATAAATCTTGTGTCTTATCATGTTGAAATGACCCACTATTTATAGTGTATGAAAAACCAACTACACAGCTTAAAGGATTCGTTGGGGTGAGATCCCAAGAAAAAATCTGTCAGAAAATAGAGCTGTTGGAGTCTGTCAGACTTTCTGACAACTACCGGTCGACCGGGTTGGTCGACCGACAACGGTCATATTTCTGACCGTTGGGGGAAAACGGTCGGCCGCCTCGGTCGACCGAAATAAACAGAGAGCACTAACAAGTGCCCGGTCGACCCGAGCGGTCGGCCGACGTGCACACATGCACAGCCGTGCACGTCGGTCGACTGGGTCGGTCGACCGGACTCTGTCAGATCTGTTTAAACAGAGTCTGCTAAAGGGAAAGGGTGTTTTGATTCAAACAAAATTTGTTTAAGGTTTGGAAAACATGGTTGTAGAACTAATAAAAGTTAGAGTGTGATCATAGATCATCACCCAAATAAGTTAGAACTAAATTTGATGAAAAATCCCTTTTTAATAAAATGGAAAATGGTTTTGTCTAAAATTGATTTTTCCAAAACATGGTATTTCTAAAACTAAGTTAGAAATTCTAAAATAAAAATTCTTTTGAAGCCATGAAGCAATACTAAGTGTGTGTGAGTGACAATCCTAAATATTCTACCTCTATCATCTAGGTTTTGACAAAATATCTAAAAATAAAAGTAAATTACAAATCTTGAATTTCTTCTCTTCAATGTTTTGATCCCGAAGCTTTTCTACCGTGCTAGGCTTGGGAATGCAAATCTTTAGCGGCGTCCAAATTGTGAGTCTTGATTGTGGAGTTGTCAATTCAACTTGTTTTTAAACCTGAAATTCTTTTAAACAAGATTGTTAAACACATAACTAAATATGGTTTGTTATCATCAAAATATCGGGCTAATGGCCTTTGGGCCAACAATTAATTCCCTTTGTCACATTGTTTAAGTGCAAAAATGATGTCTAGCATGCATTATAACCATTATAGTGTAGTATAGATATAGTTTAATGACTATCATAAGTTTCAGCGGCATAATCAGAATATTTAACTTGAAGGGACATATTTTACACCACTTTTTTTATGCCAATTCAAATACTTGTTGGCTCAAAGACCCATCACTCTAGTTTTGATGATGATTAACTCATGTAGTTATAGTACTAATGATTTTGTATTTAAATAGTTTCAGATTTTCTATCAAGATCTTAGTAAGTACTTAGCTTCAACAAAGGAGTTTTGGAGCTTACACATGTAGATTTAAGAACTCGTGCGTCAAGATCGCATCTAGCAGTCGGATGGAGTCAACCTCTTTGGATCGTATTTGGATCGAGTCGGCTTAAAGAAGTAGTTCTATAAGAAGACTTCGATTTGTTTAATTTAGTTTGTGTTTAGATCTTGTATAAGATAGACTAGTGTTAATATGCTCAAGTTCACACATACACACAAGTTCAATATGTTTGGTTTTCGGTTTAACCGGTTTTGGATTTCAAGTACACATATATATGATTTTCATGAATAGATAGAACCAAAATAAGTTTGCATGGTTTAATGTATATTGGATTTCATCTATATACATTCATGCTTCATATATTTAGAAAAACTTATTTTGATGATTATATTTCATGTGTTTAGAGTTTTGTAATTAACAAACTTATTTTGGATTTAATGTCAAGAATATAGATATATCTTTTATTGTGTATTGGATTTTATCCATACACTCTATGCTTCAAAAGAGTTTAAATGTCTTATTTTTGTATTTATACAAGTTTGAGAAAAATCGGATTCCATTTCAAAATTTGAATTTGAAAATATCGATTTGGTTTAAAGCTTAATTTCTATATCACAAACATAGTTCAAATAGATTGTAATATGTATTGATTTTTGGTCACACATATTTGTTCTTCAAATATCTATAAGAACTTATTTTTATGGAATTTATGAGATTTTATGGGATTTTATAGGTGTTAAAAAGACCTAGTTTCAAACCCTAAACCCTAACCTAAGCCTGCTGGCGGTCGACGGGCTGGTCGACCGAACTAGAGCTCAGTCGACCGGTTGGTCGATCGATGTGCACAAGGACGTGCACAAGGCCTTGCCTATAAGGCCGGTCGACCGGGCGGTCGACCGACTGTAACTACCCAACTCTCGGGTAGTGCAGATTGACTGGGCGGTCGACTGACTGTAACTACCTAACTCTCGAGTAGTGTCGGTCGATCAGGCGGTCGACCAACAAGGCTGAGTGCCTTTAGGCTCGGTCGACCAACAAGGCTGATTGCCTTTAGGCTCGGTCGACTGAGCGGTCAACCGGTAGGTGAGTTTGCCTAGGTCGGTCAATTGGGCGGTCGACCGGTGGCTCAACGGTCAGAAATATGATCGTTGGATGGTCGACCAGCCGGTCGACTGACAGGTCAAAGTTGACCTTTTTTGGACTCCAACGACTATATTTTTGAGAGCCTATAAATAGGGGTTCTCTTGAGTTGTTTTAACGAAGATTTTTAATAGCTATTATCTCATCTTTTCAAGTGCTTTGCAACAAGTTTAAAGAAGTTTTGAGCCTAAAATCTTTATCTTTTATTTGTTTTCAAAGTGTTGGAAAAAATCAAAGAAAAGGAAGTCTTTGAAAAATTATTACGTGGGACTTTCCCTTCATACGGCTCGAATCATTCTCAGATGCCCCGAGAGGCATCCTTTCCTTAATTCCCGTCTGGGGGTGGTCCACGCGCGCGCAAACGAGCACCGGGCGGGCGGGTTCGAAAGGCAAGGTTTTGATGGTCGGGCCCCTACCCCCTGTCCGGCGGGATAGTGAGCTGTTCTTTCGGGCGGGAGACCCGGCAGGGGGCGTCCAGATTTTCTTTCTGGATGCTCGTGATACCTTGGGACTACCAAAGAGGATCCAACCACGACTTGATAAGCGCCCTTTGATTTGATGCCATACTTCCTTCACGGAGGCAGTCTATTGCTCCTGCTCCCGTTGTCCTCTTCTCTGCCTATTCTTCACCAGCTTGTGGGACTAGATAGCCATAAATGGGCATGCAGCCATAGAAGCTCCGGTGCAGCAGCTCTCTAGCTGCATTGAACCCTCGAAGTGAATACCTCTCCCAAAAGGAAGCGATGCCATTCGACCCTTCACCAAAGCCACTAAGCCTTGTGTCTCTTCCTCTCCTGGATCCAATGAGCTAGCATCAACCTGATAAGCTTCTGCTGGTCTCGACTCAATCCCTTCCCGAATCCCGATCTGTTCGGCGATTCGAGCGAGTAGGCCCCGGCGGTAGTTAATGTCAGAGGGGGGAAGTTCATTTTTTCGGTATGCCGCTCCGCGAGCAAGGAGCGCCACGAACAGAGCGAGAGAACAAAGTGGGCTTTGGTGATGTCAGAATTTTCACCTATTTGTATCTATTTAGTGATGAGTCCGCTAGTTTCTTTGATCCCACTCGGTGTTCCTTTTCCATTTGCTTCCAATAGTTCGACCTATCCAGATAAATTGTCGGCCCATGAATATGGTTCTGATCCCTCCGGTGGAACAAAGCCAAGGGGGGAACGGGAAATGCTTTAGGGAACAACCAAGTACCATCTGACAGTCTTTAAGAGTGAAAGAAGCAGGTATTCATAAGCAGGTCTTGGGACGATAGCTCAAAATCGTATATTTAGCTTTGTCTGCCAGACCCTAGTTTCAAGCAGCAAAGAGGGAAGGAGGCCTATCGAAGTCACTTTCCTAGGTTAAGGTAGGTTAAAATTTTGATCTTTATTTACATATCTATCTTGTGTATTTCTCAAATATTTTTCTTTATTATTGTAACGCCCTGATCCGGAGGGTACGGAGACATTACTGCGACGAATATACGCAGGTCAGAAATACCATCACGTATATACGCTAAGCCTCAGTACAGGCAGGAATCAGAGTACGGAAGCACAGTGGTAACATACAATCCAGCAATAATAACACCAGTACACTGTTATTACAAAGGCATGATATAATATCTCAAGAATATATGATCACTGAGAAGCACAAAGCGGGATGCACAATATAAAATACGAGAAAGTACTCACGAGTGGCAAGATGAAAATCTCACGAGCCGATCATGAGGAGGCGGGAAGAAAGAGGGTCCGGACAGGCAACTGCTAATCCACGCTCCCGCTGCGCCACTCTGGTCGGTACAGTAAGGATACGGTCCAGACTTCAGGATCTGGACATGAGAATCCAGGGTTGTTAGCACCCCAGCGAGTACATATGATAAAGCCAAATGGCGTGCATAACAGGCACACGTGTTCATGATCAAGTGATGTGGTCCAGGCATGCAGGTACAGGAAATGACAAGTAATATAAGGAAAATGACAGTAAATCCGAGATCAAATAAATACATGTATATCAGTAAATCTGAATCGTAAAATATACATGGAAACGGTATAGAGAGCATAGGTACACATAAGCATGCGACAAATATATTAAACATATGATAAATACACTAAACACTCGATAAATATAAGTATGGATAAAACTAGTTGTATAAGCTCAGATTATGGATTCATGGGTTGATACGTCGAGGGGATAATCCAAATAAGAAAACCCTCATCTATATACCACATATCCGATGTCACCATCATCTGAGTTCATACAACTTGAGTTGCCCTCATGGTAATAGAACTAGAGTGTGTCTGGAGTAATCACAGAAATCACATGTCATAAAGCAAGTGTCAACACAGGGCATAACACTATAGCTAAAATATAGAGGTATAGCATTTTAATTTATCCAATAATAATAATCAGTACCGTTTGATATTTCAATCGCCTTCCTACCAGCGCTTCACATCACTGATGGTCCATACTAGAGTTCACACTCTGTAGAACTTACCCGGGTCTGATATGTGAGTACCAGGACCCGGATAAAGGAGAGACCAAATATCACACGTTCCTAACATTATTATTGTTTGGTTATTTTATGTTATTCATCCGATTCATATGCTTTTGTATGTGCTACCGGTACACATACATCCACTTATGAATAAGATGAGTTATTATTTGAAAACTGATAAATCTGATGGCTCATATTTATAGTGGGTCCCATCTCTGCCCGGGACTGGCTCAAGAGTACAGGCTACTGCTTCCGGGGACTTATCATTACGCGCCCCACACAACACTTCAGATTCAGGCTACTGCTTCTGGGGACTTATCATTACACGTCCCACACAACACTTTAGAAATATCACCATTATAAATATGACATCATACCGGTTTCCATCAGTTTCCCCCACCCAGTGTAAGTTGAGTATTTTTATTATATATATATGAATTGCCCAAAGATAATATCCACAAGTGTATATAGTATAACCATGATTATCCAACTATGAGAATTAACAGGAGTATAATATCAGGAGTATAATATCAGGAGTCACCCTTTTTTAGGGGTTCAGGAGTACAGGAGTTCAGGAGTACCAAATACCTGGTAACAGTATAATAATCATGTCAAGTCCCGTAAAAGTAATAGTCATGAATATGCAATATATTATATGTGCCACAATATCAGGTCAAGTGTTATTATATCAGGTGTCAGGTAGCAGGCGATAAATATAGCATGGCAAGTACCGGTATCAGATATCAAATAATAAGTATAGCTTGGCAAGTACCGGTGTCAGGTATCATATGTCAAATATAGCATGGCAAGTACCGGTATCGGGTATCATGTGTCAAATATAGCATGGCAAGTACAGGTATCGGGTATCATGTGTCAAATATAGCATGGCAAGTACCGGTGTCAGGTATCATGTGTCAAATATAGCAGGCCAAGTATCAGGTGTATATATGTCAGGGTCAGGTAACTAATATGTCGGTGAGAGTCACAACATCAAATATCAGGTATCAACCGGTCACATCACATGGTACAGGAGAACGACATAAACATATCAAATTCTTCACTATCATTTTTATACTAATAAATTTATCTTTTAATTAGCTATGCGAAGCCGGGTAAAGCGGAAGCAGATCTAGGCATACCCAGTCCAACAAAGTATAACAACGGTCGGAAGCTATTTATAAAATATGATAATCATTTATATAACACATACCAACTTGCATAAAGAGACATCATATATCAACAGTCAGATAATAATTATTAAACATGAAATGATGGTAATAAAGCTAGAAATGTCAAAAAAATGTACTCGCATAATGATAAAATAGATGCACATTCAAAAGAAACTGTACTCGCCTCAATTACCGAAAAACCGCGAGAAATCCCGAAACACTGGAAATACGCACACACCATCAATTCATATATTAAAATATACATATATTATTATTTTTAGAGAGAAAGAGGAGAGTTAGAGAAAGAGAGGTCTAGAAAGAGAAAGTCTAGAGAGAGAAAGAGGGGTTTCCAGAGAGAATGAGAATAGGAGAGAGAATGAGTAGAGAGAGGGAGAGAGGAATGGCTAGAGAGAGGGAGAGAGAAATAAGGGAAGAGGGAGATGAGAGAGAGATGAGAGATGAGAGAGAGAAGAGAAAGAGAGAGTATTGGGGGGCTGCTGCCCCCTTGCTCACGAAGCCCAGGCTGGCCACCCCAAAAGAGAGGGGGAAAGGAGAGGGAAAGAGAGAGAAAAAAGAGAGGGGAAGATAGAGAGAGGGATCTGAGAGAGAGAAAGGAGAGGGGGACTGGCCCCTCTCCGGCCAGTGGCCGCCGGCGGCAGCCCTGGCCGTCGGTGTGGCCAACAGAGAGAGGGAGAAAGAGAGAGAGAGTAGCGAAAAGGGAGAGGGGGGGTTGCTGCCCCCTCCACGCCTGCGCATAAGGGGCCAGGAGGCCCCCTGGCCGCGCTCAGCCGTCGGCGACGCTCAGCCCCCCCAGGCATCGGAACAAGAGAGGGGGTGGTCTCGTCGGGCGCCAGGGGAGACAGCAGAAAATGAAAAAGGAAAAGAAAATGAAAAAGAAAAAGAAAAAGAAAAAAGGATTTATTAAAAAGGGGGAGATAGTTTATTTAAAAGGAAATTTGATCGGATTGGTGATGGGATGGACAGGTGATGGGATGGGGGGAGTGGCTGTGTCAGGGTTGACTTTGGAAAGGAAAGAAAAAGAAATGGAGAAAGAGAAGGTAAGAATAATATTATTAAAATAGGGTAAAAATTTGACAATTTCGGGATCGCTCCGAAAAATTCTCAAAAATAGAAAATACTATTTTAAAATGTTTGGTGAAATCGGATTCAAGAAATTCAGTGTAGATTTTAAATTAAAAATCTTGAAATCTTCCGGCGGTACCAGTCGAAACCAAAACAGGTGGATTTTCGATAAATTCTGAAAAATCTCAAAAAAATATTTTAGATAGAAAATAAAATTCTAATAAGTAACGTAAAAGCTGTTTTTTGAAAATTTAATCCCATTTGAAATCTAAACAGAGAATGGTCAGTGATGTCGGTCAACACCGGTTTTGAAGATTTTATAAATAATTCTGAAAATCAGAAATCATGAAAAATCTGAATTATTGGAAAACGATGTTTGAAACTAAAATCGGTCAGATCGAATTATCAGAAATACCAATTCGAGCAATATACTAGGATTGGGCCCCCGTTCAGATTAGGGCTGACTCCGAGTCCACGAATCCAGATCCAATACAAAACAATCACACCATAATCATAAAATAAAAACAAATATAAAACTAGATTTAAAAAATATGATAGAAAAATCAGAATACTTATCTAAGTACTTATTCCAGGAACAGGGTGTTACATTCCATCCACCTTACAAAAATTTCGTCCTTGAAATTTCGATAAGGGAAAGATGAACACAAAAGGAATAGCGATAAGGATTTATACCAATCAAGATATGAGTAACTGAGGGTAATTCTCACAAATCGACTGATAAACTCAAGACTAAGACATTTCTGCACTTCTGCCGTATATATCCTCTGACGGTACCATAATAATACTGACCTGATGTCTGCTGATAAAAGAATACTGCCAGAACTTCAGAAGACTAACTTATTCTGAATTAAGTGAGCTGACTTGGTGAGTTATTCAACAATACTGCGAAGCCAAGCTAATGAAACCCATAGAAATCCATAGTGCTGAAATCCATAATATAATATAAAGTCATGCATGTCATGAAGCTGTCCTTGATAAAGAATCTATAGTAGAATTACCGATGCTGCATACACACTACCTCTCTGAGAATAAACCAGAATACCGAGATAAAGAAAACTCTGATAATACTGAGCATAAATAAAGAAGACCGATAATTAAGGATTTCTGAATATTGCAATCTCCGAAGGACATAGCCAAGAATATAGAATAACCATGGAGGATTCTGAAGACCGGCTTCTGAATGATAACCTACAGATGAAACATTAAAGAATATTCAATCCCTGCAAGGTTGTCCGAATGGATCGTTTATACGGATCATGGCAATAGCTCAGTTACAGCGAGAAAATCCTATACAACGGATCCATGAAAACACGCTAGGCGGAAGAAATCCAAGGAACAGGCTAGAGTGCTAAGCAGCACTGAATGGACTAGCCACGGACGGAACCAAGCCTAGGTGAGGCCATCGCGTAACACATCTCAGGCGTTAAGCATTAGGGTGCAGCGGAGCTAACACTTTGCGAGACTCGCACTTGGCGGAGATCACGCAGCGAGGCCAGCGCGTAACACAACGCTAAATGCTAAACACCAGGGTGCTGCGAAGCCAATGCCTGGTTAGGTCGATGGGTGACTAGAACACAACCCTCGCTTGGTGAGGCTAGCGGAGTCCGTAGTTTCTCAAATCAATAAAACTGCCAGAAGTTGGTGGCTCTGAGAACACACGATCAAGAATCACAATAACCGAAACGAGTCCCGAATGCTGTCTTCATAACTCTGTCTGGCAGAAGCTCTAAATTTGGAATACTATTCCATACCGATACTCCTCAGGTAATGATACGGTCTGTCTGATTATATAAGTGATGGCTACCCTATGTGCTGTGTTGATTTCCCCGTGATGTATCCATATATACAAGAATAGAATGCGAGGCTGAAGAACCATCTAATATAAGACCAGGTGATGCACCAGAGTCAAAGAATACCAGAACATAATGATAGCGAACCACATCTGTCTTGCTGCTACCCTACCAGTCTATCCATATCTTGAGTTGGTATAAGGATGACAGGAACTAAAAATGAAAAAGGATGGAAGGGATTCCAAGAATCAAGGAAAGGATGATCAAGAGGGAATAGATAACTTTGTACTTGCAGTTGGATTGTATAACCATGACTCATGTATTCCAGTTGCAAATCAGTTTACCATTAAATTGCCGACTGGTTGTACTGAAGATGTGAGAGCTTAGGCTCTGATACCACCCTCTAACGCCCCGATCCGGAGGGTACGGAGACGTTACTGTGACGTATATACGCAGGTCAGAAATACCCTCACGTATATACGTTAAGCATCAGTACAGGCAGGAATCAGAGTACAGAAGTACAGTGGTAACATACAATCTAGTAATAATAACACCAGTACACAATTATCACAATGCATGATATAATATCTCAAGAATATATGATCATTAAGAAGCACAAAAGTAGGATGCACAATATGAAATACGGGAAAGTACTCACGAGTGGTAAGATGAAAATCTCGCGAGCCGATCATGAGGAGGCGGGAAGAAAGAGGGTCCGGACAGGCAATTGCTAATCTACGCTCCCGCTGCGCCACTCTGATCAGGTACAGCAAGGCTACGGTCTAAACTTCAGGATCTGGACATGAGAATCCAGGGTAGCTAGCAACCCCAGCGAGTACATATGATAAAGCCAAATGGCGTGCATAACAGGCACATATGTACATGATCAAGTGATGTGGTCCAGGCATGCAGGTACAGGAAATGACAAGTAATATAAGGAAAATGACAGTAAATTGGAGATCAAGTAAATACATGTATATCTATAAATTTGAATCGGAAAACATGCATGGAAACGGTATAGAGAGCATAGGTACACATAAGCATGCGACAAATATATTAAACATGTGATCAATACACTAAACACGCGATAAATATAAGTATGGACAAAACTAGTTGTATAAACTCAGATTATGGATTCATGGGGTTGATACGTCGAGGGGATAATCCAAATAAGGAAACCTTCATCTATATACCACATATCTGATGTCACCATCATCTGAGTTCATACAACTTGAGTTGCCCTCAAGATAACAGAACTAGAGTGTGTCTGGAGTAATTACAGAAATCACATGTCATAAAGCATGTGTCAACACAGGGCATAACACTATAGCTGAAATATAGAGGTATAGCATTTTAATTTATCCAATAATAATCAGTACCGATTAATATTTCAATCGCCTCCCTACCAGCGCCTCACATCACTAATAGTCCATACTAGAGTTCGCACTCTGTAAAACTTACCCGGGTCTGATATGTGAATACCAGGTCCCGGACAAAGGAGAGACCAAATATCACACGTTCCTAACATTATTACTATTTGATTGTTTTATGTTATTCATTCGATTCATATGCTTTTATATATGCTACCGGTACACATACATCCACTTATGAATAAGATGAGTTATTATTTGAAAATTGATAAATCTGATGGCTCATATTTATAGTGGGTCCCGTCTCTGCCCGGGACTGGCTCAGGAGTACAGGCTACTGCTTCCGGGGACTTATCATTACGTGCCCCACACGACACTTCAGATTCAGGCTACTGCTTTCGGGGACTTATCATTACGCGCCCCACACGACACTTCAAAAATATCACCATTATAAATATGACATCATACTGATTTCCATCAGTTTTTCCCACCCAGTGTAAGTTGAGTATTTTTATTATATATATGAATTGCTGAAAGATAATATCCACAAGTGTATATAGTATAAACATGATTATCCAACTACGAGAATTAACAGCAGTATAATATTAGGAGTATAATATCAGGAGTCACCCTTTTTCAGGGGTTCAGGAGTACAGGAGTTCAAGAGTACCAAATATCTAGTAACAGTATAATAATCATGCCAAGTCCCCGTAAAAGTAATAGTCATGAATATGCAATATATTATATGTGCCACAATATCAGGTCAAGTGTTATTATATCAGGTGTCAGGTAGCAGGCGATAAATATAGCATGGCAAGTACCGGTATCAGATATCAAATAATAAGTATAGATTGGCAAGTACCGGTGTCGGATATCATATGTCAATTATAGCATGGCAAGTACCGGTGTCGGGTATCATGTGTCAAATATAGTATGGCAAGTACCGGTGTCGGGTATCATGTGTCAAATATAGCTTGGTAAGTACCGGTGTCGGGAATCATGTGTCAAATATAGCAGGCTAAGTATCAGGTGTATATATGTCAGGGTCAGGTTGTTGGCCCAAAGGCCTTCCACTCTAGTTTTGATGATGATTAACTCATGTAGTTATGTGTACTAATAATCTTGTGATTTTAGTTTCAGATCTTTATTCAAGATATTAGTAGGTGATTAGCTTCAACAAGATAGTTTGGAAGCTTTCACATGGTGATTCCAGAGCCCGAGCATCAAGATCTTACATAGCACTCGTTGGAGTCTAACTCGGTGGATCACGGAGTTTTGGATCGAGTCGGCTTGGAGACGGCGCTCTACAAGAAGACCTCAGTACCTAGTTTTGTTTTGTGTTTAGATCCATTTGTAAAGATTAGAATAGTATGATATGCTCAAGTTCACAATACACACACGTTTTATGTTTTGATTTTGGTTTTCGGTTTGATTGGTTTAACCGATCTTGGTTTTCATGTATAGATAGTATCAATACAAGTTTACTTTGTTTAAGTGTATATTAGATACATTCTATATACATGTAAGCTTAATTTCCTAGATAAACTTATGTTGAGATGCTATTCATGAGGTTTGGTGTTTTGTGTTTTTAACAAAACATATTTTGGAATTAAAAGACAAAAACAATGATATGTATATGTTTCATGTATATTGGACTTATGTCCATATGCAACATGCTTTATAATGTTTAAGTATCATGTTTTTGTATTTGGATATGTTTTGGACAAAGTTTATTTGAAAAATTCAAGTTTGATAAAATACAGTTTTTGATTTTTGACAAATTTATAAGACACAAAAATGGTTCAATATGTTTAAAATTTTTGTTGAAATTTTTCACACAAGTTTGTTTTTCAATATAAAATGATAAAACTATTTTTGTGGATTTTTAGAAGATTTATGAGATTTATTAGAATAATTTTTACCCTGTTTTTCTGACCCAGAACAGTGCCTGACAGGCTCTGTCGGTCGACCGAACTAGGAGACGGTCGACCGCGCGGTCGACCGACGTGCACAGCCTGTGCACGTCTAGGCTGGCACTTGGGCCGGTCGACCGGGCGGTCGACCAGACCAGAGAGCTCTTCTCTCTGTTTTTTCTTTGGTCGACCGCAGGTCTCTAACGGTCATATTTATGACCATTGGCGGTCGACCGGGCGGTCGACCGCCAACCGTCTCAGGCTGAGAATTCAGTCTAACGGCTAGTTTTGTATTAGGGCTATAAATACCCCATTTGCTTTGAGTTTTTGGTTAAGATTTGAAGAGCTAAAATTTCTCTCTTTTCTTGGTGTTTAAAATAAGTTTTCAAAAGTGTTTAAAGCTTCAAAAGATCTATCTTTATATTGTTTTAGGGTTTTGGAAAAAATCAAAGAAAATAGAAATTTGGGAGATTTGTTTTGTTCTTGATTTCTATCTTTTACCAAGAGTTTTCCCAAGTAATTTTCTTTGAGTTTTTATTTTTCAAACTCTTGTTTTTCCACACTTGAGCTATCTTCTATCCTATTCTATTAGGATCATTTATTTGTGAGAAAAAGGAATTGTTTGTGGTTGAAAGATACCACCAAGTTGTAAACCCTCATTTGTTGGTTGCTCCCTCTTTGGTAGAGGTTGAGGTTGTTGTTTGCTCCCTTTAATGTGAGGTGGAGTTGGAGATTGATTTTGTATCCCTCTTGGTGAGGTGGATTGTGGTTGTTTGGCTAAGGGCCTACCCCTCTTGTTGAGGTGGTGATTGTGTTTGCCTTGGTGGAGGTTGTTGGTTGAGAGAGGAGTTCGGTACTCCCTTGTTGTACAAATCCTCCTCGGTGGGAGTCCTCGGTGGACAAGTTAGTAGATTGAAAATCCTTCTCGGTGAAGGCGGGGACGTAGAGCTAGGGGCTCGAACTTTGAAACACATTTTGTTGTTTGCGTTTGATCCATTGACTCTAAACTCTCTCTCTCTTTACTTTGTGTTGTGCATCATTCATATCATCATATATTATTTGCTTGTGTTGTGCCTTGAATCATTCATATTGCTTGTATCATCTTTATATGCTTGGCTTGTGTTTGTGTGCCTTACTTGTACTTAACCACGAGAGCTTCATATAGCACCTCAACTCTTATTCAGAGGAAACAAGAGGAGTTAGTCCAGAGCCCTTCACGGGGAATTTGGCTACACTCGTTGGTTGTACTAAGTGTAGTTACAAATTAGTTTTAATTTCCGCATTTAGTTTCTAGATTAGCCATATCACCTATTCACCCCCTCTAGGTGATTTCACAGGTAACTAATATGTCGGTGAGAGTCACAACATCAAATATCAGGTATCAACCGGTCACATCACATGGTACAGGAGAACGGCATAAACATATCAAACTCTTCACTATCATTTTTATACTAATAAATTTATCTTTTTATTAGCTATGCGAAGCCGGGTAAAGGGGTAGCAGATCTAGGCATACCCGGTATAATATCGGTCCAACAAAGTATAACAACGGTCGGAAGCTATTTATAAAACATTATAATCATTTATATAACACATACCAACTTGCATAAAGAGACATCATATATTAAAAGCTAGATAATAATTATTAAACATGAAATGATGGTAATAAAGTAAGAAATATCATAGAAATGTACTTGCATAATGATAAAATAGATGCACTTCAAAAGAAAATGTACTCGCCTCAATTATCGAAAAACCGCGAGAAATCCAGAAACACCAGAAATACGCACACACCGTCAATCCATATATTAAAATATACATATATTATTATTTTTAGAGAGAGAAAGAGGAGAGTTAGAGAAAGAGAGGTCTAGAGAGAAAGTCTAGAGAGAAAGAGGGGTTTCTAGTGAGAGAATGAGAATAGGAGAGAGAATGAGTGAGAGAGGGAGAGAGAAACAAGGGAAGGGAGAGAGATGAGAGAGAGAGAAGAGAGAGACAGAGAGAGTATTGGGAGGCTGCCGCCCCCTTGCTCACGCAAGCCCAGGCCGGGCCTAGGTTGGCCTGCTGCTCCCTAGCTGCGGCCAGGGAGGCGAAGGAGAGCCGCGCCGGCCGCCTGGCCGGCGCAGGCAGGGGTGGCCGCCGGCCACCCCAAAGAGAGGGGGAAAGGAGAGGGGGGAGAGAGAAGAAAGAAAGGGGGGAGAGAGAGGGATCTGAGAGAGAGAAGGGAGAGGGGGACTGGCCCCCTCTCCGGCCAGTGGCCGCCGGCGTGGCCAACAGAGAGAGGGAGAAAGAGAGAGAGTAGAGAAAAGGGAGAGGGAGGGGGCTGCTGCCCCCTCCACGCCCGGCCGCGCTCAGCCGCCGCGGCGTGCCCGGCAGCGCTCAACCCCCCCAGGCGTCGGAACGTGGAGAGGGGGTGGTCTCGTCGGGCGCCAGGGGAGGACAGCAGAAAAAGAAGAAGGGAAAAAAGAAAAAGAAAAAGAAAAAGGCAAAGAAAAAGAAAAAGGCAAAGAAAAAGAATAAAGGATTTATTGAAAAAAGGGGGAGATAGTTTATTTAAAAGGGAAATTTGATGGGATTGGTGATGATGGGACAGGTGAGGGATGGGATGGGGGGAGTGGCTGTGTCAGGGTTGACTTTGGAAAGGAAAGGAAAAAGAAATGGAGATAGAGAAGGAAAGAATAATATTATTAAAATAGGGTAAAAATTTGACTATTTCAGAATCGCTCTGAAAAATTCTCAAAAATAGAAAATATTATTTTATTTTAAAATATATGGTGAAATTGAATTCAAGAAATTCAATGTAGATTTCAAATTAAAAATCCTAAAATCTTCCGACGGTACTAGTCGACACCAAAAACGGTGGATTTTCGATAAATTCTGAAAAATCTCAAAAAAATATTTTTAGATAGAAAATGAAATTCTAAGAAGTAACATAAAAACCGTTTTTTAAAAATTCAATCCCATTTAAAAACTAAAAATCCAGAGAATAGTTAGCGATGTCGGTCGATGCCGGTTTTTGAAGATTTTGCAAATAATTCTGAAAAATTTCAGAAAATCATAAAAATCTGAAATATTGGAAAACGATATTTGAAACTAAAATTGGTCAAATTGGATTATCAGAAATGCCAATTCGAGTAATTTACTAGGATCGGGCCCCCGGTTCGGACTAGGGCTAACTCCGAGTCCAAGAATCCAGATCCAATACAAAACAATCACACAATAATCATAAAAACAAAAATAAAATATAAAACTAAATTAAAAAATATGATAGAAAAATTAGAATACGTATCTAAGTACGTATTTCAGGAACAGGGTGTTACATTTATTCTCTTTTCAAACACTTTGTTTTCTCATACTTAAGCTATCATCTCTAATCCTATCTATAGGATCTTGTTTTTGTGAGAAAATTGTTTGTGGTTTATGTAATCACCAAGTGTTGTTTATGAGATCATTGGATCACCAAGATTATAATCTCTTCTTTACTTTGGCTTTGTGCTTATCCCTCTTGTGTAGAGCTGACTGTGTTTGAGAGAGAAGTAGTGTACTCCAAGTATGGAGTTATAATTTCTCAGTGGAGGTCCCTTTGTGGAAGGTCCTATGTGGATATAGTGAAAATCCTTCTGTGTAAAAGGCGGGGATATAGAGCAGTGGCTCGAATCTCGAAACATATCTTGTTGTTTGTATTTGATCCACTATTTCTCAACTCTCTCTCTTTTATATCTTGCATTGCTTTATATTACACATATTCATATGCTAGATATAGTTTGTGTGTGCCGATGCTTGAGTTGAACCAAGATAGCTTCATATAGCACCTCAACTCTTAATTTAAAGGAATCTTGAGGAGTAGTTTCAGAGCCCTTCATATGGAATTTAGGCTCACTCTTTATTACACATAGTGTGTTGCAATTGAGTTTTAAATTCCGCATCATTTGTCCTAAATTAGCTAGTACACCTATTCACCCCCTCTAGGTGTATTTCAATTGGTATTAGAGCAAGGTCCTCTTAATTTGGGTCTAACAATCTTGAGTTAAAGATCTTACTTTTAGCTAATCTAGATTTTCATTTGATTGTTTATACACTCATGGATTTCCTTGCCCCTCCTATGTATGATGTTACCAAAATCGAAATGTGAAAGTTTAAGACGAGTGCATATCTTAAATCCCTAGGATTTCATGTTTACCTTGCCGCTACCAAGAAATCTTATTTTGGTAATGACAAGCATATAGAGGCTAATGCACAAGTCTTAGTGGCACTTAGGCACACACTTAACAAAAATCAATTTTTATGATTTCATTGTGATTCCGCTTTTGTAGTATGGATTATATTGACATCTCCTGAGCTACAAATGACAAACAATGTGGAAAAAGAATCTAGTGAAGAAGAGTCCGATCAAACTTGTTTCATGGTCCAAGGGAATGACTCCCTTGAGGTAATTTCAGATACTCAACTAGATAATAGTGCTAGTTCTTCTTGTGATGATAACATAAATGCACATGCATTAAATGAAGAACTATCTATGTTTTGTGAAAACTTGCTTGCAAAGTACAAAGCTTTGAAAAGCAAGAGTAATTAAAAGAAGAAAATGAAAATTGTTTTTAAAACTAAACATGATTTTACATGAGAGGATTGAGGTTTCAAATGAAAGGGATTCATTAAAAATCTAACTTAAACTTGTTTAAAAGAAAATGAGTTTTTAAAGAATATAAATGATTTTGATCATGTTTTAAAGAAAAATTAGGTTTTGTCTCCAAAACTTGATTTTGTTTTAAAAGAAAATGATTCTTTGAAAAATAAAATTATTTTAATTTTAAAAGAACTAGATTTAGTTTCAAAGAAAAATATTTCTTTGAAAAATGATTTTTAGCATGTTGTGATTTTTATGCTCATTATGTTAAATGTAATGTTATTAGACATGTGATATACATAAATAGTCTTTGAGATATATCCATCTTCATATGGATTCATATTTTGAGTTCTCACTATTGTTTAACTACAATGTATATACTAGTTCTAAAACATATGCATTTAGCCTAATGATCATGTTTGTTTTGTACTTCATATGGTGATTACTTGTTTTGGTGTAGTTTTCATTAAAACTTATGTTTATACTTACACAAGTAGTAAGGTACACTTGATTATTATATGTTTGTGCTTCATTGCTCATTTGTACTCATTACATGTACATGTATAATCTAGTTTTGATGATTTTTTTCATTTATACTTATTTTCTCTATTTTTGTATATGTTTAGCTTCATGTATATGTTATTTTTATCTAAAACTAACAGATATATATATGTATATTTTAGAGCCCTTGCCTTCATGCAATATACTTTTGTGGACTAGTCTATGTTTGGATATGTATGTTTACCTTTAACTTCAACAAAAAAATATATATAAATTGATTCTTTTTTAGTTTTGATGAAAATTTTAGTTTGATTATTTTCATGTTTTTGATAAAAGAATTTCATGTTTGTTTTGAAACTTATTGATTATTTTCCTGAATATGTATTCATTGTGCACTTACATTTCATTTGTTTACTCATATACTTGTTTTATGAGCATATTTTTGAGTTTTTTAGATCTAGAGTGACAATTTTTTTGTACTTAGGAATGATTCATGAAATATATGGTTTGCTTTCATGTTTTGAAGGATCTTTAACTAGTTTTTCAAAAAAATTATTTTAAACTAGTTTCTTGATTCTTAATTGGTAGAGTTTTCAAACATGTTAAATTATTTTCAAACTCTTATTTTTGTAAACTCCTACCAAATTTAGGGCGCGGTTGGATGAGCGACCATGTCTTGTATACCTTTATTGAATATCTTTTAAAATTGTGCATAAATAGGGTGGTAGTTATGAGTTATACACATGATTTTCATGAAATTTTATTTTTGTATACTCATACTTATTTTCTATATATGTATGCTTCAAATTTCAATTAGTATTTCCATTTTCATACACACATATATATGATTTGATTGTGCTTGTTTTACAATGTCTTTTCATTTTTAAAACACAAATTATGTATATGCTAAGCTTGATTTTATCCTAAATGATAATCGGTATCTTTACAAGCTTATACATTGATTTCAATTGGTATTTATTTGGTATTAAAATGTACTTCATGCTTCACCTTCAATTGGTATCAAAAATCTACTAATGGTACCTTAAAAAAAAATTTCTCTACAAGTGGTACCAACATTTATTTTTTTCGACTACTATTTGATTTCATTGGTATCATAATTCATTTTGTTGATTTCAAAAAATTTCAAAAATGTGTTTTAAAAGTGACTTCAAAATTTGTTTGTTGATATATGTTGCCTATATGTAAGGGAGCTTAACATCTCCTCTATATATAAATTCATGTTGAGTGTATTATGTAGGTTCACCTAGAGGGGGTGAATAGGTGATGGCTAATCTAATGGTCACTTAATGCCAAATAATGCTGAAGCTAAAAAACAATTATGACCAAATAAAACTTTTACACTAAAACACCACGTATAACACAAGAGTGTTGCCGAATTCCCCGTGAAGGGCTCTGGACTAACTCCTCGAGATTCGCCTGGATATGGGTTGAGGTGCCGCGTTGGCTCTCTTGGTTGAATACAAGTGTTAGCAAACAATCCCAAGCAAGTATATCAATGAGCACAAATGAATATATCAAGCATATAAAGATACACAATAAAGGTATGCAAGATATAAAGACAAAGAGAGAGAGAGAGAGTGAACAATCGCAAACACAAGGGATTTGTTTCAAGGTTCGAGCACCCTTGCTCTACATCCCCGCCTTCGACACACGAAGGATTTCCACTATAAACGATCCCAATGGATCACCCGGTGCCGCAACACCTACAACGAGTTCCCACTAGAACTCCTTGGACTCTCTCTAGTCCGTACACACCACAAGCCCATCGGCTCGCCGAGGCCGCACCTCAAACAAAAGAGTTCGCACCCGAACCCGAAACACCGAGTCCACACTAGGACCCGAAACAATGCGAACACAACCGTCCGCCTTCTCAAAGGAACAAAGATGAACTTTGGTGATCACAACTCTTGATCACCTAAAATCCTCTCACAAAAACACTCCTATAGAATGAATAGCTCAATGATTTGCTCAAGTGTTTGTGAGAAAAACAAGGAAAGAGATGGTGGCGGAAAACTCAAAGAATCTCTTTTAAAACACACCTCTATAAAACTCTCCTTTTGATTGGAAATATTTGCTCTAAATCAAGTGGAGGAAAACCTCTAAATAGCTCAGGAAAAACTGGTGAAAACCCACTTGAAAATCTTGGTGAAAAATAATGCCCAAACCCCCAAATTTATAGGCTGTCAAAAACTAGCCGTTGGGGTTCTGTCAGACCTGTCGGTCGACCGCCCGGTCGACCGCCAACGGTCAAGAATCCGACCGTTGGAGCCTTCGGTCGACTGCCCGGTCGACCCAAAAGAACAGAGAGCACTGCTCTCAGTTCCGGTTGACTGGGTGGCGGCAGACCGCCCATTTGCCAGGTCAAGGCGCGCACGTCGTGCACGTCGGTCGACCGAGCCGGTCGACCGACTTCAGCCCTAGTCGACTTGATAAGTCGACTAGTCGACTTGGCTGAAGCCTGGAACAGAAAATCTGGGATTAAAACTTGGTCTTTTTGATTTGAAATAAAATCCCATAAATACTTAGAAAATCTACAAAATAGTTTTATCAATATACTTTGATAAACAAACATACTTGCACAAAATCAAGGCATGTTATAAAAGATTTGGACTATTTTTATAATATGAAAATATTGGCTCAATTGAAAACTTGTATTTTCTAAAATCTTGTTTTTCCAAAACTCCTTTAAATACAAAAACTAGATATTTTGAACTCATTAAAGCATAGTGTGTATGGATATGATCCACTACACAATTAAGATGAAATATCTATGTTTTTGGCATTAAGCTCTAAATAAGGTTTTGGATAAAACATATACATAAGAAATACTAAAAATCAAAATCGTATTTTTCCAAAATGAAAGTCTTTTCTAAACTGAAAAATTCTTTTGTGAAAAGACAACTAAATCAAGAGTGTGTGTGTATATGTACTTGAGCAATCCACCAACTACTCTATCCTTTACATTTTATCTAAAACACAAAAATCTTATACCTAGACACAAGTCATGATCTTGAAGTCTTCCCTTGAAGTCTTCTCATCATCTTGACTTGGTCCAAATGCAATCCAACGAGCTCGACTCCTCTTGAGTATTTGATGTGGTCTTGATGCATAGGCTCGTGAATCAACGGTGCTAACTCCAAAACTTGTCTTAAAATCCTTTGTTGAAGCTCCACACCTACTAAGATCTTGATAACAAATCTGTCACTAATTAAACACAAGATCATTAGTAAACATAACTACATGAGTTGATCATCATCAAAACTAGAGTGATGGGCCTTTGGGCCAACATATTACACATAGAGTAGAATTTGACCTCTCTTCGTTATGTAGTACATGTGTGTAGGGGGAGCTTAGCATCTCCGTTTATACATTATATATTATGCTTTATGTGGGTTAGGGTCTAGTCATCCCTTCTCCAGGTAATATATATATGCAGGGGGAGCTAACTTAACGTCTCTCTTTTTCATGAATGTATATCATATATACATCTTTATTGTTTGGTTGTCTTCACCCTTTGTTGATGAATTGAAAAAAAGATGGAGAAGAATTAGAGAATTTATATATGCATGCTTATATTTTTTTATGCATATATATTTGTGTTTACTTTATGCATTTCATTGAATATGTATTTGTTTATTACTATGCATGAGTTAAGGGTGTTGGAACTTATTGAAAGTCTTGAAGTGTCCTTTTAATTTCATCAATGGGCAATCCTTCTTTATGTGGCCTGGTTTGTTACACTTAAAACAAATAGGATTATCATTAGTATCTTTATTCTTTTTAAATTTACCTTATTTTAAGAACCTTTTGAACTTTCTTGAAAGCATCGCCATCTCTTCTTCATCGTCATCCGAATTGTCCATATCTGAGGTTGTATGGAAGGCAAGTACTTTCTTCTTGGATTGAAGTTGTTGTTCGTCCTTCTTTCTATCTTCGAGTTGTACTTCATATGCCATTAGATTACCAATAAGGTTTTCTAATGACAATGTTGAGAGATCATTCACTTCTTCTATTGCAGTAGTCTTCTTCTCCCAATTTGGTGTGAGTGCTCGAAGGATCTTGCGAATTTTTTCGACTTGTGTGTATTCTTTCCAAGGGATGCTAAGGAATTGGTAATGTCGGTGAATCCTGTAACCATATCTGAGATGGTTTCATTCTCCTTCATTTTGAATAATTCAAACCTGTGGATAAGAACAGAAATCTTAGATTCTTTAACTTATTTGTGCCTTCGTGTGTTACCTGAAGAGTGTGCCATATTCGATTTGCAGAAGTGGCTGTTGACACACAGTTGAACTCTTTTTTGGTTAAGGCACAGAAC
Organism: Agave tequilana; assembly: GCA_038442645.1. NCBI lineage: Eukaryota > Viridiplantae > Streptophyta > Magnoliopsida > Asparagales > Asparagaceae > Agave > Agave tequilana. The sequence goes on from JAVJIF010020689.1 coordinate 24,796, forward strand.
AAGGCATTCATCGGGTGTCAAGGTTCGCATTCTTCTTTTGATCTTCACTCCAAGCGTTGTAGTTGGTTGATGGTTTGGTGTACGGTGCTTCTATGATGTTCCAAAGTTCGTAGTTGAGCGATTGCAAGTAGTCTTCATTCTATACTTCCAATAGTTGTAGTTGGATCCGTCAAATAGCGGTGGATGTTGTGTAGAATGTCCTTCTTTGAATTGTGACGAAGGGAACTCCGTTGCCATCCTCGTAGAGCAAAAAGTTCAGAAAGAAGAAAAACTATGAAGCCTCATGGGAAAATAGTGATTCCTCTTCCTCTGATGAAGAAGAAACCACAGAACGTGTCAATCTCTGTTACATGGCACTATAAGATGATGAGGTATCATTTACTGAACTTTCTGATGCATTTCATGAATTGTTTAATGATCTAAAGCATGAAAAACTGAAAAATAAAGTTTTATCAAAAGAAAATGAAAAACTTTTAAAAGAAAATTCATGTTATGCTTTACAAGTATCTTCTATAAATTCTCAACAAGATGAGTTTGAAAAAGTCATATCATCTTTGAAAAATGATAATGAGAAGTTTATAAAAGAGAACATTTTTCTTAAAAAGGAATCTGAGTCTTTGAATAAAGGATTTCTATTTTAGATAATGATATTTCAGTTTTCAAAAAGAAATATGAAGATATTTTGTAAAATGTGACTAAATTCAATCAAGGAAAAGAAAAATTGAATGATTTATTATCTTTTCAGAAGTTGTCACATAATAATTATGGTTTTGGATTTATTGAAAAATCTTCATATTGTTGTAATCCACATGATTCTTTTATAAAAAGAAAGTCTAAGAAAAATAAGTTTATATGGATTCCTAAGAATTTAAGTATTCATGATAAAATACATATTACATTCATGATATATGTAATTCTTGCAACTATGTGTGTACTAACAGGTGGAAACCAAATTCTAAATGGATTTGGACTCCTAAAGGTTAATATGTTCTTTTATGTTTGGTACCATCTAACGTTTATCTTGCAGGTACCATATAAGAAAATTGATGAGAACATATATATATATATATATATATATATATTATATTATATATATATATATATATATATATATATATATATATATATATATATATATATTTAATGATATATTTGTTGCAGGAAGAGAACAAAGTATTTCTATATTTGTTATAAACCAATTTCTGCAGGGGGAGGAAAATATAAATATTTTCTGCAGGGGAGCACTTGTGCACACAAAGCGTCATCATCAAAAAGGGGGAGAATGTTGGAACTTGTTTTGATGAAGACTTTTGTGAAGCATTTCATTTGGAGCTCTAACACACGACGAATCAAGAGTTCTTCATGATCAAGATGTCCCAAAGAGAGTTGATATGATGTGGTTTGTAATTGTGTAATAGCATGTTAAAAGCCTTGATACACACACATATCATTGACCATTAGTCGACTTATAGTCCCTATTAGTCGACTAATACTCTTGGTAGTCGACTAACCCAAACCCTCTAGTCGACTAGTCATGTGTCCAAAAGAAACTCAACTCTTTGTTTGTCCTTTAGTCGACTTGACAGACAAACCTAGTCGACTAATAGACCTTGTAGTCGACTAACCCTATTCCCCTAGTCGACTAATAGCTGATCCAGTCGACTTATAAATTAGTTGCAGTCGACTTGATTCAGTTATCCAGAAACCTGTCACTTGAACTTATCTTGACCTAGTTGACTTATAGTCAATTCTAATCGACTAACCTTTGAAAATTTGCCTTGTATAGTCGACTAACTCAAAAGGCAAGTCGACTATAGGCAGTTTCTGACTGTTGGACAGTTTCTGTATTCTGGTATTTTTTGCAACGTTTTTCAACGTTTGAACATTCAAAAGGCACCTATTAACTACCCTAATTACTCCTAGAGTGCACCTATATTAAGGGTTGTTAATCTAAGGTAAAATACCAATCCTAATCTTCAGTTTTCTAAATCAAAATTTCGCCAAACCTGAAAACTGTTTTTCCACTTCAGTCTTCACCAAATTCAAATTCTTTGTGAAGTTCTCTGAAGTTTGTCTCCTATACTAGCCCTTGTCCACGTTCATACACAGTACCAAGGCTTATAGGAAAGTGTTGTAATACTCAAAGCAATCATTGTACACGGGGGTCTTCTTGGTGTAGAAGCAGTTGTACAAGGTGAAGTTTGTTCTCTTGGTGTAGAGAGAATGTGAAGTTTGTTCTCTTGGTATAGAGAGAAGGTGTACACATTTGGCAAAGGGGATTTGTCAAGTGGTGTGCATGGTTGTGATTTTGGGTGTACAAAATCAAGGATAAAGGAAAATCTCAAGCGGGTGGCTTGGGACTGGATGTAGGTCACGAGGACCGAACCAGGATAAATCTCTCGTGTTTGCGTTTGTCTAACTTTCTGAGATTTATTTTTCCTTTATTGCAAGTTTATTTATTTGTTTAACTTAATCCTTCTTTGTTTAGTATTTGTGTTGACTTCGTTTTTAGATCCATAAGTGCCAACAGAGAAAGTTCCGCAATTGGCATCATCTCGGGACCAACAAAGGGGAGCTTCTATGAAGCTTATCTTTAATCCATGCATATATAACTCCATGAGTTTTGTCATTATCAAAAAAGGAGAGATTGTTAGCTCAAAGGCCCATTACTCCAGTTTTGATGATGATTAACTTATATAGTTATGTACTAATGAGCTTGTGTTTATATAGTTTAAGATTTTCTATCAAGATCTTAGTAGTGCTTAACTTTAACAAAGAAGTTTTGGACCTTACACATGTAGATTCAAGAGCTCGCGCGTCAAGATCGCATCTAGCACTCGAATAGAGTCAAGTTCTTCCGATCGTGTTTAGATCGAGTCGGCTTGGAGAAAAAGTTCTACAAGAAGACTTCAGTTTTTTTAATTTTTGTTTGTGTTTAAATCTTGTGTAAGATAGACTAGTGTTGATATGCTCAAGTTCACACATACACACAAGTTCAATACGTTTGGTTTTAGTTTAACCGATTTTGGATTTTAAGTACACATATATATGGTTTTCATGAATAGAATCAAAACAAGTTCACATGATTTAATGTATATTAGATTTCATCTATATACATTTATGCTTCATATATTTAGAAAAACTTATTTTGATGATTCTATTTTATGTGTTTAGAGTTTTGTAATTAACAAAACTTATTTTAGATTTAATGTCAAAACATAGATATATCTTTTATATGTGTATTGGATTCTATCCATACACTCTATGCTTCAAAAGAGTTTAAATATCCTATTTTTTATTTTTACAAGTTTAAGAAAAATCGGATTTCTATTTCAAAGTTTGTATTTTGAAAAATATCGATTTTGGTTTAAATCTTAATTTCTATATTACAAAAATAGTTCATATAGTTTGTAATATGTATTGATTTTTGGTCACACATATTTGTTCTTATTTTTGTGGAATTTATGATATTTTATGGGATTTTATAGGTGTTAAAAAGACATAGTTTCAAACCCTATAAACCCTAGCCTGAGCTTGTTGGCGGTTGACCGGTTGGTCGACCGATGTGCACAAGGCGTGTATAAGGCCTTGCTTATCACGCCGGTCGATCGGGCGGTCGACCGATTGTAACTACCCAACTGTCGGGTAGTGCCAGTCGATCGGGCGGTCGACCGACAAGGCCGAGTGCCTTTAAGCTTGGTCGACCGGGCGGTCGACTGGTAGACGAGTTTATCTAGGGCGGTCGACCAGTGGCTCAACGGTCAGAAATATGACCATTGGAGGGTCGATTGGCGGTCGATCGAAAGGTCAAAATTGACCCTTCTAGACCTCAACGGCCATATTCTTGAGAGCCTATAAATAGGGGTTCTCTTGAGCTGTTTTAATAAAGATTTTTAAGAGCTATTACCATCTTTTCAAGTGTTATGTAGCAAGTTTAAAAGAAGTTTTTGAGCCTAAAATCTTTATCTTTTATTTGTTTTTAAAGTGTTAGAAAAAACAAAGAAAAGGAAGTCTTTGGGAAATTGGTTTTGATCTTTATTATATATATCTTGTGTTTTTCTCAAGTATTTTTCTTTGTTATTCTCTTTTGAAACAATTTGTTCTCTTACACTTGAGCTATCATTTCTAATCCTATCTATAGGATCTTGTTTTGTAAGGAAATTGTTTGTGGTCTATTGTGATCACCGAGTGTTGTTTGTGATCATTAGATCACCAAGATCATAATCTTTTCTTTGCTTTGGCTTTGTGCCTACCCCTCTTATGTAGAGGTGATTTTGTTGAGAGAGGAGTAGTGTACTCCAAATATAGAGTTGTAATTTCTCAATGGAGATCCCTTTGTGGAAGGTCCTGTGTGGACATAGTGAAAATCCTTCTGTGTTAAGGCAGCGACGTAGAGCAGTGGCTCGAACCTCGAAATATATCTTGTTGTTTGTATTGATCCACTATCTCTCAACTCTATCTCTCTTATATCTTGCATTACTTTATATTGCACATATTCATATGCTAGATATAGCTTGTGTGTGCTCATACTTGTGTTGAACCAAGAGAGCTTCATATAGCACCTCAACTCTTAATTTAGAGGAATCTCGAGGAGTAGTTCCAGAGCCCTTCATGGAGATTTTACGCTCACTCTTGATTACACATAGTGTGTTACAGATGAGTTTTAAATTCCGCACCATTTGTTCTAAATTAGCTAGTACATCTATTCTCCCCTCTAGGTGTATTCAATACTCTGCCGGCTACTCAAAAGAAAAATAACTATAGGTAGTAATGGATGCAAAATCTTTTTTCAGTGATGACATAATAGAGCAATAATAAACTTTTATCATACGTGATGTAATTTGAAAGCATTAATGTATAAAATTTAAACTTAAAACTTAAAATATGTTTCCTCAAAAATGTACATGGACATTGAATTGAAAATATATTCATGATTAAATTTATTGAAATCTTATTAGAAATTTTTTTTATTATAACTCTAATATCTTTAAATTAAAAATTCATAATCCTAGTGTTGAAAACCTGTCGGAGAACTGAGTGAAAGCGTCAGAGTATGCTGCAGAATAATCACCAATTGGTAAGAACAAACAGAGAGAAAGATATACAGATAACACAGATATAACGATGTTCGATAATTGCCTATGTCTTTGGGATAGAAGGGGAGAGAGAAATCTTATTAATTAATCAATTACAGAATCATTACATGGGACAATACCCCCTTATATAGTCAAATCGCCAATGAAGAAAAGAAAACCAAAAACTCTAAATTCGGATCAGAAACAAATTCAGAATTCATAAATTTTCTTTTTCCTACAATTTATTTATTTATTTATTTTTATCTATATTTTATTATGTATATTTTTATTTCTTATGTATTTATTCTATTTTCAACTACTTTTAATTAAATAATAATTCATTTTCTCTATTTTTTTACTTGTATATATTTTTAATCTATTTTTATTTATTTTATTCATTGATTCATTTTTCTATATTTTTTCTTGTTATGTATTTTTTATTATTTTTAATTAATTAGTTAATTCATTTTTATATATTTTTCACATTATGTATTTTAAATTATTTTATTTAATTCATTCATTCATTTTTCTATATTTTTTCATTATGTATTTTTAATTTATTTTTAATTAATTATTAATTCATTTTTCTCTACGTTTTACTTATAAATTCACTATTCTTATGTATATGTTCATTTTTTTTATTTTGTTTATTTCTTTGATTTATTTTCATGTGATATTACGTCAAACCCTCCTCTTTCATTTCTATGCACGTGAACCATCACTAAATTAAAAATAGCGGAGGAAGTGGTGGTGATTTTCCACAAATAGATTATAGGATAGTATGATGTACTGAGAAATAATTAGGGTATATACTTTTAAGTACCTTCAAAGTTGAAGTTTTTTGGGAAAATTTTTCAGAATGACATTTTCGTCCTTAATTTACATGTGAAACACATGTGCTGTACGAAAATAATAATCAACTAACATAGAGTACCAACATGTATCACTTAAATATTTAGGGTAGCAGTATATACTTAAAAGTACCCCAAAGTTGGAGGTATTTTCATGTAATTTTCCCTTAAAACTTACTAGGTGGTAACCATGGATTAGTTTTTTATTTAAAAAAATGATTAATAATTATTAGGGAATCTTTAATTTAACATGGGGATTTAGTTCCCTCCTCACCCCCCCCCCACCACCCACCACCCACCCACCCACACACACACACACACAAAGGATGATTTAAGGGGCTTACATATGAAAAATAGGATTCGAACTAAAATATAAATAGGATAGGATTTTAATTTTTTTTTACAGTCAGACCCAAAACTACTACTAATTAGATTCAGAACAATTTGCTGCATGTTCTGTTTTTGAGTAAATAATAATCTAACTTGAGTTGGTTTGTATACTTTGATCCTTGCTCTGATCAAACCCAATAAAGCTTGGTTAGGCTAGGCTGCCTGCAAACGGGTTCCAAATCTACACCCGAAACACTAAGAGGATCGGGTGCGGTTCTCAGAAATTTTAATGAAACCAGACCCGAACGGCTCAGAAGGAACCCTACCCAAATTCGACCCATTTAACGAAAGGGGCGGTTGCATTCGGTTCAAAAAACAGATCCGACCCGTCAAAATATGACCGTTGGGAATTCAAAACGAATCCGACCGTTGGAAGCCACCGCCTCCCAAAATCGGGAAGCCCCTCCCTCGCCTCTAATATTTAAAACCCCTTGTAAAAATTTCAGAATCGTTACAGAGAGGAAAAAATTAAATTAAAAGTTAGAAGAGAGAGAGAGAGAGAGAGAAGCGAAGAGAAGGGAAGAGAGGGGAGAGAAGAAGGAAGGGGAGGAAGAACTTTTGGGAGACCCCTTCTTTTTTCTTTCGCAGTTGCAGCCATGGCCACCAAGCACCAAGCCGCAGTTCCTCAGGCGCAGAGGGGTACTCATTCGATTCCTCTCGTGCGATGATTCTTTTTCTTTGATGTTTGTTCCTTCTCTTGGTTGGTTGATTTGATTTGATTGTTGAGTGAAATCGGCATTTTTTTTGCTTTCAATACTCCCTTTGATGCAATGGACGATGTGGGGTTCTATTATTTATCAATTTCTTCAGTTTGAAACTTCTTTTTGATCGTTTCCTTTAATGGGCTTTCCTCTGATTCGCATTCGAAGTCTGTTTTGATGTTTTTTTTTCACTTAATAGATTATTATTCCCTTTGGGATTGATCTTTTCTCATCTGGGTACTTCCCTCCCTCTTGAATCAGTAAGTTCTTTTGTTTTATTCATAAGTTTTTTATCATCAAAAGATCCAAAAGGATCTTTTGCTATATGGGTCTTCATTGCTTTCTCATCTGTTTTCTTGCAAAAAGATTTGATCTTTGAGATTTTTTATCGTTCTTTCATTCTTTTATGATCTCTCCCATCTGGGTAATCTCTGCAACGTTTTGAACAACCAATTCTTGGAAGAATTTTCAGTTATAATGGTGTTTGATGAAATATCTCTTTCAAATCTTTTCTTCATAATATCTTAGTCCTTTTAATATCTGTTAATCATCAGGGGCAGGAGTTCCGAAAGGCAAGCCGAAGAATGCTGCTGCCGGCCAAGATGGCAAGAATCGCCGGGCTCTCGGGGATATTGGCAATCTGGTGTTTGCCCGTGCTGCCGTCTTCGAAGGGAAGCCACTGCGTCAGATTTCGCGCCCCATCACAAGGTATTCGTATAGTCCTGATCTTCTTTATTTCTAATATATGCTCAAATCATTTAGAATTATCATCTATTTTATGTATCTTTTGTCAGAAGCTTTGTTGCTCAACTTCTTGCAAATGGCCAGGCTGCAGCTGCTGCCGCAGTTGAGAACAAGGTATGTTTGTGTACAATAAATGATTAATTCAATTGGTTATTTGTTTTTCTAGAAGAAATTTGATCATTTTTTTTTTTTTTTTTGTGTTGATCTTTGTGATGTGCAGAAACCAGTAACTCTTGTTGCTGATGGAGCAGTCAGAAAGGCCCATGTCGTCAAAGAAGCTAAGCCTAAGGCTGCAGTCAAGCCCAAGCCTGAGGTTGTCATTGAGATCAGCCCTGATACAGATGAAGCAATGAAGGGAAGGACTGAGAGCAAGAAAAACAGAAAGAAGAAAGTTAACACAATGAGTTCGGTGCTCGCTGCTCGTAGTAAGGTAAAACGAAGTCCGAATCTAATTGTTTCTCACTTGAGCAAATTTCTTGATAAATTCAGTGTTCTTGTTTTGCTCCAAATTTCTTCACGTCAGGCTGCTTGCGGAATTACTGATAAAATCAAAGATCCCGTTCCTGATATCGATGCATCAGATGTTGGTGATCAGCTTGCTGTTGTGGACTATGTCGAGGATCTGTACAAGTTTTATAAACTTTCTGAGGTTAATTTTTCACTCAATTCATTCCTTCTTTAGATCATTGCTACCTTTTTCTATCTTCACTAATAGATTCTATTTCTATGTAATGTAGAACGCAAGCAGGCCTCATGACTACATGGACTCTCAAGTGGAGATCAATGAGAAGATGAGGGCCATTCTTGGAGACTGGTTAATTGAAGTGCATCAGAAATTTGAGCTAACACCAGAGACCCTCTACCTTACCTTCCATATAATCGATCGATACCTGTCGATGGAACAAGTTATGAGGAAAGAGCTGCAGCTTGTTGGGATGAGCTCCATGCTCATTGCCTCCAAGTACGAGGAGATATGGGCTCCACAGGTATATTTCTAACTTGTTCTTCATCTTGAAATCTGAACTGATGCAAACAATGACACTGGGCATTCTCCTGGAAGTTGTTTCTAACTCATAGCCCCTTAGTGTTTCTAAGTGAAACGTCTGTAATTTCGTCCGGAAATCTGAATTATTGACTGATATGTAACACTGAATCTGCACTATTGTAAAAAGTGAAGTTGAGCATTCTTTTTCCTGGATGTTATTTTCTTTTCTTTACTTTTAGTAATCTTGTGCAATTATGGCTGCAGGTAGAGGACTTCATGTGCATAGCAGACCGCGCTTACAGACAAGAACAGATACTGGCCATGGAGAAATCAATTCTGAACAAGCTGGAATGGAGCTTAACTGTCCCAACGCCATATGTGTTTCTCTTGCGGTTTATAAAAGCGGCAATTTGCGATAAAGAGGTGAGAGGATATTGATACTTTTTTCTATATTGGTATGTGCTATCTAAGCCTAAAATGCTATCTCTTGGTTTTTTTTGTCTAATGGAAACAGATGGAGCACATGACCTTCTTCTTCGCGGAGTTGGGTCTGATACAGTACTCGATGATCATGTATTGCCCATCCATGGTTGCTGCCTCAGCAGTCTATGCTGCCCGATGCACCCTCAAGAAGAGCCCTCTCTGGACCGAAGCACTCAAGCGCTACACTGGGCTCTCTGAGCCACAGTTGCTGTATGTCCTTTGCTTAATTTAACCAATTTGTGTTGGATAGTAGCTAGTCCAAAATGTTCCTTTGTCAACTAACTTAATTTTGCTGAATGATGCAGGGATTGTGCTCAGATTTTGGTTAACTCTCACTTAGCTGCTCCAGAGAGTAAATTGAAGGCAGTGTACAAGAAATACTCGAATGCGGACCTTGGAGCTGTGGCATTACATCCACCAGCAGTGAAAATGATAGAGGAGTTGAAGGCTTCTTCAGCTTCACTTTGATTTGTGACTGGAGTTACTGACAGAAAAAAAAAATTTCTGGGTGTGTTTTAACTGCTTTATAATTTTATTTTTGTGGCTGGGGAAGTAAAGTGATGGAAGAGAAGGAAAGGGATACAAGTCATCTACTGATGATGGGCGAAGATTTTAACTATGTTTGTTCTGTAATTTGTTCATACTCTTTTCTGAGGAGCAATAATTTTAATTTGTTATTAAGAACTGAATCAAGAAGTTGTGGGTTGGAAAAGTTCCATTTGTTTTTATTATACATCTGAGTCTCTGTTCACTTAACTGTTCATTTGTGACAGGAATTATATATCTTTTCATTTGAGTCTCTGTTCATTCAATTTCATCATAATCATTTTCTACTGGAAGTAAATCATGAAATTGAAATCATAATGTTAATACAATTTGCTACAAAATCCTGTATTCCCTCAGACATTTAAGAAATTAGTAAATTTTGCTTATTGGTGCGCAGCAGTGTGTTTTCTCTCAAACAAGTAATGCTGCTGTTTTTTGTCTAGTTAATCTGCAGGTTAAACTGTATAATTTTTCTATGATTGTATTTTGCAAAAGCTTTTGGGATATATGCCTCTCCATTAACAATTTCATCGACATATTTTTTTGGAGCATTTACTTTTACCACAATAAATTGGTGACACTGGGCGAAAGAAAGGAACTTTTTAGTTTTGCAGTCATTTGATTTGGTGTATATATTTCAAATGAATAAGATGGGAAAAGCTCTCCTCCCTTGCTCCCGTTGGCAGTTTGCAGTTTGCTTTGAAACCTGTCAATCATCTTCGCTGACTACTAATTATCTGTAGACAGCAAATTTTATTACTTTGCTTATATTTTGTACCACAATAAATTGGTGACACTGGGCGAAAGAAAGGAACTTTTTAGTTTTGCAGTCATTTGATTTGGTGTATATATTTCAAATGAATAAGATGGGAAAAGCTCTCCTCCCTTGCTCCCGTTGGCAGTTTGCAGTTTGCTTTGAAACCTGTCAATCATCTTCGCTGACTACTAATTATCTGTAGACAGCAAATTTTATTACTTTGCTTATATTTTGTACCACAATAAATTGGTGACACTGGGCGAAAGAAAGGAACTTTTTAGTTTTGCAGTCATTTGATTTGGTGTATATATTTCAAATGAATAAGATGGGAAAAGCTCTCCTCCCTTGCTCCCGTTGGCAGTTTGCAGTTTGCTTTGAAACCTGTCAATCATCTTCGCTGACTACTAATTATCTGTAGACAGCAAATTTTATTACTTTGCTTATATTTTGTATGATAGTTGTGACACATATTTTCTTGGTATGATGAAAAAATATGCATGATCATATATCTCTTGCACTTTGTGATGGTCTCCACCTATACTCTGATTCAGAGTTGATTTCACTAGTTCATATGATAGATTATCTCTCATGAGAACGGATCCTGTGAACAGAATTCCTGTACTCTTCTGTTTTACAATTCTTTCCCCTAGCCCAGTTTAAGAATCTCAGGCACATGTTAAAGGTAATAATACACCAATTACCATCATACACGGAGATTAGAGTTTAAATTCTGCAGTTTCAAGACATATTCAGTCACAATAATTGCCACAACACAGTTAATCTTTACCTTTACCAACATCTGAAACGTCTTGAGCAAGACGAAAAAGATAGTTATCTTATATAAATGGACCAAGAATCCAATTAGTCTGCAGTAGGAAACATAGTTTATTTGAGAAAAATGATTTCAAGAATTTTACAGTAATAGATCCTAGGGACAAGAGTAAAGGAGATTTCTGCGATTCATAGCCATAAATCAGCACCCTAATGACTAAAGCACAGAATATAATTAGGAGCAACGACAACAACTCGATTTACTTTCAGAATTACTAGGAAATTAATTTTTGTATTTATCTTTCAATGATCTCTCCATGGGATCACAATCAGCGAGAGAATGTTCAACATAGGAACCACACCATCTTGGAGATCTTGGGCATAATTATTAGACTAACTGCTTCCCGCAGTTCAACAGTTTACAAGGGAACATACATGATACTAACAAGGCATATATAATCTGAATATACAAATTATTTAGTTTTATAGCTGCATATGATGTTCTGAACAAATGAATACAGGCTAGCTAGCAGATGATGATCCACCCTCTCCTAGAGCCAGCCGGCACTGCACCTTGAGCTCTGCAGGCCATTCTCTCCTTTGCTTGCTCTCATCCGTATATAACTCGATCAATTCCTGCACCATTCTCACACCTTCCTTCCTCCCAATGACCGTTTCCGCTTCCCTCAACCTTAAACCGATCTTCCAGTCATCCCTGATCCCAGATCAAAGGGTAGAACCCCTGCATACACTCCTTCCATAGTTGAATTCCAACAGCAATTCATCAAGAATCCCCCAGCAGAAGGATGGCAGAAGACTCTTAGCTGGTCACACCAAGGCACCACCATTCCATGCTCCCCGTCGAGCTCTTTCAACTCTGGGTGATTGTCACGGGCAACCCATAGGTAGCTGATGCCACTTGTATTTTAGTCCCATAACCATCTCGTACACATGTTCACCTGAGTCTGATACGAAGCTACATAATGAGATACAGAGGACAGAACGACTTGGTTGCAAATCCAGCCACTTCAAGTCGGAACAGGTGTATTGGCGAGTGTCATGTAAGGGATGGAAGCACCAGTGGCATAAATGGGAAGTGTGAGTTCGGCCTGATGTTATCAATAACATAGCTCTTGAACTCATAGGAGGAAAATGTTGGGGCTCTGACACCTCTTGTTGCGCCCAGAGGAGTCAATCACGCGCCAATCACCGTAGATCAGCGCACTAAAACGCCAAGTTAATCTCAAACAATATGACACAAACCAAAATACAAAAAAGAAGACGAATAACAAACAATTTTAATAAGATTCGGCAATGTGTCTACGTTCTCGGGACAGAAAAGAGAAGATTCTTATTCAAAGAGATACAAGAGTTACAAATTGATTTAGAGATCCAAATTGAGATTCTACGCAAAATAGCCGTAGAATTCTCTCATACAAAATAACCATAAAAGTCCCAATAATCGATTCAACAACCGATCAAAAACCAACCTTCAAGTCTGTAAGTGCTCTGATGCCAATTATAAATCACCTGAGGGGGGTGAATAGGTGAAAGTGCTAATCTAGAAACTAAATGCTCTAAATGCGGAAGTTTTAAAAACAATATTGCAACACACTTAATACAATACACAAGTGTAGCCGAATTCCCCGTGAAGGACTCTGGACTAACTCCTCTTGATTCCCCTTAAATGGGTTGAGGTGCTATGTGAAGCTCTTGTGGTTAAGTATAAGTGAGGCACACACAAACAACCAAGCATATAAGATGAATAGGCAATATGAATATATGCAAGGCAACACAAGCAATATGAATGATATGAATGACAATAAGAATGATGTTATGCACAACACAAATAGAGAGAGAGGGTTAGAGAGACAATGGATCAAACGCTAACAAAAAGATATGTTACGAGGTTCGAGCCCCTAGCTCTACATCCCCGCCTTCACCACCGTGAAAGATTTCCAATCCACTATCTCCCACCGAGGGAACCTCCACCGAGGAGGATTTTGTTACAACAAGGGAGTACCGAACTACTCTCTCAAATACCGCCTCACAACCGAGGGGTAGGCCCGTAGCCAATACAACAACCAATCCACCTCACACAAGAGGGAGCAAACCACAATCTCAACCTCTACCAAAGAGGGAGCAAACTCCAACCCAAATCAACCTCACCAAGAGGGATATAAGAAATCAAGGGGTTTACAACAAGTGGTATATCTCAACCACAAACCTCTTTCCTTTTTCCACAAACAAAGATCCTAAATAGAATAGGATAGAAGATAAGCTCAAGTGTGAAAAATAAAGTGTTTTGATCAAAGAAATAATCTTGAGAAAATACCAAATAGATATAGAAATGAAGAACAATAAACCAATTCCCAAAAACCTAATTTCTTTGAAAATAACAAAACACTTTTAAAAAAACAAGGATGAATCTTTTTGGCACTAAAACTCTTTTGAAAAGTTCTTTTAAACACCAAGAATAGAGAGAAATTTTAGCTCATAAAAACTTGGTTAAAAACACCAAGCAATGGGGTATTTATAGCCCCAAAACAAAACTAGCCGTTAGGCTGATCTGGCAGCCTGACAGGCTACCGGTCGGCCGGCCCGGCCGACCGCCAACTGTCAGAAATGTGACCGTTGGGGTAACCCGGTCGACCGCCCGGTCGACCCAAATAAACAGAGAGCACTGCTCTCAGATCCGGTCGGCCGCCCGGCCGACCGTCCCTGTGTCTGCCAAACGTGCACAGGCTTGTGCACGTCGGTCGACCGCAAGGGTCGACCGGCCCTTGGTGCGGTCGACCCGTGCGGTCGGCCGACCTGGCCTGTCAGCCACAATTCAGGGACAGAAACACATATTAAAAATATTTCTAAAAATTCTTTTATCTCTTGTAAAAATACCCAAAAATAGTTTTATCTTTTTGCATTGATACATAAACATGTGATAAAAAGTTTGGCTCAAATATCAATCAATATGAACTATTTTTGTGTCATATCATTTTACCAAAAACCAAAACATGTATTTTTATCAAACTTGAATTTTTCAATACATGAATAAGAAAGTCAAAATAAGTTTGTATAGGAAGTTTAAGCATGCATGTATAACTAGAATACATCTACTATACATATAAACCATGTAAACTTGTTTTGATCAATCTTATTCATGAAAACAAATATCGGTTAAACTAAAAATCGAAAAAACCAACATCCAAACATAAAACTTGTGTGTGTTGTGCACTTGAGCATATCAACTATTCTAAGCTTTACAAATGGATCTAAACATACTAAACATTAGGATACCTAAGTCTTTTTGACGATCTTCATCTTCAAGTACACTCGATCCCAAACCGTGATCCACCGAGTGCAAATGAGTAATCTTGAAGCTCGGGCACCGGAATCACCATGTGAAAGCTTCTAAACTCCTCTTTCTGAAGCAATCACCAACTAATATCTTGATCAATGATCTGTAACTAAAATCACAAGATAATTAGTAAACATAACTACATGAGTTAATCATCATCAAAACTAGGGTGGAAGGCCTTTGGGCCAACAATCTCCCCCTTTTTATGATGACAAAACTCATGGAGTTATATATGCATGGATCAAAGTTAAGCTTCAAAGAAGCTCCCCCTTAACTCATGCATAAAACAAATAAACATAAATATGCAATGAATGACAATGCATAATCATGCATAAACAATAAATGGTTCTAGATACCAATGAAATGTTTAAAACAAAACATGCTCTAGAAACCAATTAAAATTAAACTAAATTAAACTTAATATATGCAAAACATAAACATGCATATATAAACCAAAATCTTTCTCCCCCTTTTTGTCAATCATCAACAAAGGGGTAAAAACCAAAACAAAACAAAATTTTTTCCCCTTTTTAATACAAAGAAACACTCATCAATAAGGGGTTAAACGCAAAACTAAATCAATACATTTTTCTCCCCCTTTTTGTCTAAAACAAAAACAAAACCAATTAGGGGTGACAATCAATTAAGGTACCAATTGAAAGTATGTCAAAGAATAGCATCTTGATACCAATTGAAAGGAAACAAACAAAAAAATATTGATACCAATTTTAAGCAAAACACATGAAAATCTTGATACCAATTGAAATTAAACATAATAAATTTTGAATGTCTAAACAAAAATTTTGATACCAATTGTAAATAATTTTTCATTTTGAACATATGATACCAAATTTAAATTTTCAATCATAAAGTAAGGGAGTGGAAATACAAATACCAATTGAAATATGAAAATCGAATTTTCTCCCTAAAAACAATGCATAGGCTTGATACCAATTTAAAAGTAATCAATTGAAATAAAATTGAAGCTCAAGCTTAGCATAAACACAAACATATATATGTATGGAAAATAGATATCAATTGAAATTGATATTCTTGGAATTGAAAGCATACATACATACGAACATATATGAGTATACAAGAAAGGTCAAAATTGATACCAATTGAAAGAATTCAATGATACCAATTGAAACAACAATAATGATCAAGTGTATACATCATATAACTACCACCCAATCATGGTTCAAGTTTTAAATGATTTCATTTTAAAGCATACATGAACATGATCTCCCATCCAACCTCCCATTGAAGGTAGGGGTTTTCAAAAATAGATTTGAAAATAAGCTTTGTTTGAAAAACTCTACCAAAATGAAGAATACCGTAACTAGTTAAATGGAAAATCTTTTAAACTAGTACGAAATCCTTCAAGTAAGGAATAAACTAAAAATAATTTTCATAAAACACATGTAAATCACATAGCACTTAAAAACACTCAATATTCAATAAAGTCCATACATGCTCATGAAAACATACTCATGAGAAATATTTTAAAAATGGTGAGTGTACAAGTAATGTGTGACATGGCATTATGAAATTTCCAATTAAGCTCAAAATTCCTTGAAACAAGAAAACATGAAAATCATTAAAACTTATTTAATCTTCAAGGTATATGTATGTCTTATACAAATTAAAGTATACATTACATATCCAAACACAACGAGTCCACAAAGATATATGCATAAAGGCACGTGACTCAAAAGGATGTATATGTATAAAAAATAATTTGGATAAAATGGACATATACATGAAGTTAAACATAAACATATGGAAACATGAAATCAAGAAAAACTAAATTTTCACCAAAATAAATTTCATTTCAAGGTATATGTATGATTTGTCAACACAAAAAGTATACATACATATCCCTAAACACAATTGAGTCCATATGTATAGATTTGCATGAAAGACAAATGACTCAAGGGGTATTCATGTATATCTTAAAGTTTGGCAAAATAGACATATACATGAAATGAAAACACATGATCATAAAACAAAACCAAAATGGGGAATACAAGTTTAAAATGTATGAATTATCAAAACTAGACTATACTAGCACATCTAATGGGTTCAAATAAGCATTCAAGCACAAACATATATAGATTTATTTGTGACCCACTATATGTACAAATATATACCTAGTCTTAATGAAAACTAACATCTAAACATGTAATCAAAGCATGAAGCATAAAACAAACCATAAATCAACATGATAAACATAAACATGATTATTATGCAAATTCACATGTTATTAAATTTATGATGTACATGATAGCTAATCAAATACGAGAACACAAAATAATAATCCATATTAAACATGGGTGTCTCAAATACTATACATGTATGTCAAGAATCTAATTAACATGGCATTTTCATACTAATCACTAAACAATGAAACATGCTATAAACAATGAATATGAAAAGCATGTAAATAATAAATAGGAGTTAGGGATCGTTATCAAAACCTAGAAGGCAACTTTCCTTGTCTCCAAAACATGGTGGTCCTCTCCACCAAAACTTCCCTTGAAGGTGATGCATCCAAATTGTTCTCTTTAAGCACGGAACGCATCCACTCCAAGGTACGGCAACTCTCACGTCATGTGAGAGCCCACACCTACATCAAAAATAGGAGGGGTGGTCTTTGGTACCCATATCTTCTTGGGTCCATGGGGGTTAGTACCTTCTCTAACCCAAACAAATTTATTTGCTAAATTTGAAACATGTATACGATCATAGCAAAATTTAGCAAGGTGGCCCTTACGTTCACAATGTGTACAAGTGTACACATGAGCATACATCGTGTTATGGTGTCCGTGAGAAGCATGTGTATGCCGTGGAGGGTGTGCATGAATAGATGAAATTTGTTTCTTTCGAAACAAAGTTTCCAAACGTGTATGGCCCACAACACATTGGCTCAAAGTGGAGCCCAAACAATCAACACTCTTCTTAAGTAAAGATATATCATTATTAATTAAAGAAGAAGTGTGGCATGCAATGGGTGTGCTAGATGGAATTACCCTAGCATGGCAAACATGTGCATCTATCTTATTTTGCAAAACATCATTTTTCTTTAAACAAACATTTAAATCATTTGAAATAGAAATAATTTTGTTTTTCAAAGCAACATTCTCTTTTAAAACAAAATCAACTTTCGAAGACAAATTTTCATTTTTCTTCAAAAGAGTTTCACAATCATTTTTAGATTTTAAAAACTTATTTTCTTTAAGTACAAGATCAAGTTGAGATTTTAATGAATCCCTCTCATTAGCAATCTCCTCTTTCTTTTGCAAAACAATATCAAGTCTAGCAATCAAATTTTATTTTCATTATTAATGCCTAGACTTTTCTTTTTCAAAACATTATATTTTTCAAATAGTTTTTCACAAACAATAGATAGTTCTTCATTCAAAGCATGGGGATCAATATTCTCATTACATGAAGAACTAGTATCATCACAATCTAAGTGGGGTTCCGAAAGTATCTCAAGGGAGTCATTCCCTTGGACCATTAAGCATTGAGAGTCGGATTCTCCACTAGATTCCTCTTCTTGTTAGATAGGCGTTTGAAGCTTGGAGGTGGTGGTTGTTGTCAACTTGTTCCATACTGCAAAAGCGGAATCAAGGTTAGAAATACTCATAAGATATTCTTTTGAAAGCGTGCTTCTAATGGCCTCTAGGGCTTGTGCATTGGCCCCTATATGATTGCTATCACTAAGGAAGGATTCCTTAGTAATGGCAAGGTGAACCTTGTAACCTAGGGCTTGTAGGTACATGGACATCCTATACTTTCAAACAACAATGTTGGAAGGGTCAAAACTAGGTGGGGTCATGAAGTCCATGGTAAACTATATGAGTGTGCAAACAAGCAAATGCAAACAATAGATTAGCAAACAAATGGATCTCACTCCTAGGATGTTAAGCCTAAGTATCAAGAGCGTTGGCTCTGATACCAATTGTAAGTGCTCTGATGCCAATTATAAATCACCTAGAGGGAGGGTGAATAGGTGAAAGTGCTAATCTAGAAACTAAATGCTCTAAATGCGGATGCTTTAAAAATAATATTGCAACACACTTAATACAACAAACAAGTGTAGCCGAATTCCCCGTGAAGGGCTCTGGACTAACTCCTCTTGATTCCCCTTGAATGGGTTGAGGTGCTATGTGAAGCTCTTGTGGTTAAGTATAAGTGAGGCACACACAAACAACCAAGCATATAAGATGAATAGGCAATATGAATATATGCAAGGCAACACAAGCAATATGAATGATATGAATGACAATAAGAATGATGCTATGCACAACACAAATAGAGAGAGAGGGTTAGAGAGACAATGGATCAAACGCTAACAACAAGATATGTTTCGAGGTTCGAGCCCCTAGCTCTACATCCCCGCCTTCACCACCGTGAAGGATTTCCAATCCACTATCTCCCACAGAGGGAACCTCCACCGAGGAGGATTTTGTTATAACAAGGGAGTACCGAACTCCTCTCTCAAAGACCGCCTCACAACCGAGGGGTAGGCCCGTAGCCAATACAACAACCAATCCACCTTACACAAGAGGGAGCAAACCACAATCTCAACCTCTACCAAAGAGGGAGCAAACTCCAACCTAAATCAACCTCACCAAGAGGGATACAAGAAATCAAGGGGTTTACAATAAGTGGTATATCTCAACCACAAACCTCTTTCCTTTTTCCACAAACAAAGATCCTAAATAGAATAGGATAGAAGATAAGCTCAAGTGTGGAAAACAAAGTATTTTGATAAAAAAATACTCTTGAGAAAATACCAAATAGATATAGAAATGAAGAACAATAAACCAATTCCCAAAAACCTAATTTCTTTGAAAATAACAAAACACTTTTAAAAAAATAAGGATGAATCTTTTTGGCACTAAAACTCTTTTGAAAACTTCTTTTAAACACCAAGAATAGAGAGAAATTTTAGCTCATAAAAACTTGGTTAAAAACACCAAGCAATGGGGTATTTATAGCCCCAAAACAAAACTAGCCGTTAGGCTGATCTGGCAGCCTGACAGGCTACCGGTCGGCCGGCCCGGCCGACCGCCAACTGTCAGAAATGTGACCGTTGGGGCAACCCGGTCGACCGCCCGGTCGACCCAAATAAACAGAGAGCACTGCTCTCAGATCCGGTCGGCCGCCCGGCCGACCGTCCCTGTGTCTGCCAAACGTGCACAGGCTTGTGCACGTCGGTCGACCGCAAGGGTCGACCGGCCCTTGGTGCGGTCGACCCGTGCGGTCGGCCGACCTGGCCTGTCAGCCACAATTCAGGGACAGAAACACATGTTAAAAATATTTCTAAAAATTCTTTTATCTCTTGTAAAAATACCCAAAAATAGTTTTATCTTTTTGCATTGATACATAAACATGTGATAAAAAGTTTGGCTCAAATATCAATCAATATGAACTATTTTTGTGTCATATCATTTTTACCAAAAATCAAAGCATGTATTTTTATCAAACTTGAATTTTTCAATACATGAATAAGAAAGTCAAAATAAGTTTGTATAGGAAGTTTAAGCATGCATGTATAACTAGAATACATCTACTATACATATAAACCATATAAACTTGTTTTGATCAATCTATTCTTGAAAACAAATATCGGTTAACTAAAAACCGAAAAACCAACATCCAAATATAAAACTTGTGTGTGTTGTGCACTTGAGCATATCAACTATTCTAAGCTTTACAAATGGATCTAAACACACTAAACATTAGGATACCTAAGTCTTTTTAACGATCTTCATCTTCAAGTAGACTCGATCCCAAATTGTGATCCACCGAGTGCAAATGAGTAATCTTGAAGCTCGGGCACCGGAATCACCATGTGAAAGCTTCTAAACTCCTCTTTCTGAAGCAATTACCAACTAATATCTTTATCAATGATCTGTAACTAAAATCACAAGATAATTAGTAAACATAACTACATGAGTTAATCATCATCAAAACTAGGGTGGAAGGCCTTTGGGCCAACAAAGTCTATACTTAGTCGATACTGTTTGGGATGCAGACACCCTCCTTATATAGCAAGAGAAATAACCAATTGAAAGAAACCTAATTTGGTCCAAATCCGATTCAAAAAAATAGAAACCTGAAACTAACTCAGACTGTCAGAACCCGATGCACGATCAACCAGGCTATCGACCGACTTCATGTGACGGTCGATCAGGTGGTCGACCGCTAACCCAATTCGTCTTGTGCCATATGTGCAGATTCCCCAGGTCGGTCGACTGATTGTAGTGTGTCAAAAACCAGACTTCTAGGTGGTGGACCACTGTTGCCTTCTTCTCCAATTGTGCATCTGCATGCACATGCGGTCGACCCCTCTGCTCCTCTGTCATTTTTCAATGGATTTGAAAATTCTATTTTTAGCTTCTTCTCCCACAATTCTTTGCCTCGGTGAAGATTTCCCAAATCTGAGTCGAACATAATGAATCGAATAATTTTGACTCATTCAATTGGCTGCACCATTATGACTGCCTACCTACCCATGCCACATGCCAAACAGAATCAAGACACACGTAGTTCATCCAAATGAGCTCCAACACGATCAACTAACCTAATCAGTTATTTTCAAATCTGCAGCAATGAACCAACTGGCTGAGTCATATGAATCTCCTTATCAATCCAACATGAAGAACAAAGGCCTTCAAATTGAGCTTGTCTAGGTCACAAAATTGAGATTCACGCTTCTCACCAACTTTCATGGATCATCTTGGTTTCTTTCATTGCAATCAAATCAACATGTTCATCATCCAACATGTCTATACGATCTCCACCCGGTGTCATATCCGGTGAGATCCTAGCTGATACTGAACTAACTGGAGATGGTGGAGTAGCATCAACCTTCTCCCGCTGCTATACATCCTTGGTCTTCATCCTCTCCACATACTGGGAGACAGTAGATTTTCTCAATGAAGCCATATCAAATGTGACATATATGCTCAGTATAATTTTTTTGTTTTTTAGATCCTATAGCTTGTAGCCTTTCATATTCCTCTTGACACCCAAAAACATAAACTTTTTTACTTACGGATTCAAATTGTCATCTTTGACGCTAAAGTAGGCTGGACTCACATACCCATAGCAAATCATAGTCCTGAGCAGCTCACCAGATCAAACATCCAATAGAGTTTAACCTCCTATCACAGTCGACGATAATCTATTCATTAGATGACTAGCATATTCTAAAGCCTCAACCCAGAATAACTTGTCTAATTGTGCATTAGACAACAAGAACTGAACCTTCTCCAGTAAGGAACGGTTCATCATCTTAGCTATCCCATGTTTTCCATTTGTGAAGTGAATAGCGATACCAGTGTTTTGGCCAAATTGTAGGATTGATCCTTGTACTCCCAAACATCATTAATTTGGACCACCTTAATCTTTCTACAGTATTTCTCTATCATATTCTTTCACTTCACCAACATATTTAGGACTTCAAATTTTGTCTCATAGGGTTTACCCAACAACTTCTAAATAACTCATCAATAAAAAGACAAAGTACCCAAGCGATGCGGTCTTGGTAGGACCCCAAATATCAATATGAATACAATCAAGAAGCTCTTCCGAGCGGTGAGTTGTGGTATCAAAATTTTCTTCGTCTTCTTGTGCAAAACGTTGTATCCACCAAATTTCAAATTGCAGGTAAATGCATTCGAATAATCCTTACTTTGCAAACACTTTCAAGAAATTCAAATCAACTTGTTTGAGCCACATTTACCATAACCTGGTAAAGTCGTCTTTTAAATGTCCTGAAGCTGCCCAATTTTCTATAACTGCACTACCCTTCAAGTAGTACAAGTTGTTGCGTCGAATGCCCTTCAGAACTACCAAAGAACCACTGAATATCTTGAGAACGCCTTCTCCAAGAGTCTCCCTAAGACCTTGTGCCTCCAAAGCTCTAAGTAAAATCAAATTCTTATTCAAGTGAGGTACATATCTTGCATCTTTTGACTCGCTTACCATCCCATCAATCAAATCGAATTGTACATATCCCTTCAATATGACATAAGTATCTGTTGCCGACGACACCAAGCTCCATCTATTTTTTCAAAACTTGAAAACTACTCCCGTTTGGGACAAACATAATAGGTAGCATTCATATCCAAAAAAATCACTCATAATCCTCTGAACAACAACCAATAGGGATGATAAAAAGTGAATAACCTGATAAGTCAGAGTGATTACTATTACTCATCTGTGAGATGTTAGCCTCTGATTAGACTCCTTCTTCTTCGGCTTGAGCTTATCAATTTCCAGTGTCCTTTTTCTTTGCAGAAAACATACTGGTTCTTTTTTAAATCTTCACAACTACTAATTTGGAACTTTCCAAAATCTTTCTTGTCCTTCTGATGATTGAAACATATTCCTCTTGTAATCATCACCTCTGCTGCTTTGCTATTGGAAGACGACTGCTTGTCCTTCTCCCTCACTCATGATCCACAAAAGCAGCTGACACATCACTATAATAAGTGATTGTTTACCATTAATTAAGGTTAGGATGAAAGTCTTATACCCTTATCAGGAAGAGAATTCAAAAGAGTCAACGCCTTGTCCTCTTCTTCGATCGCTACATTCATATTAACTAAGTCTGTAAGAAGAATTGTGTAGTTATTTATGTGATCATCAATGATGAGTCTTTTCTTCAACTGAAAATAGTAAAGCCTCCTCTACAGATGTAATTGAGTCTCAGTGCTCTTTGTCAGATACTTTCTTTCAAGGATCTTCCAAAATTTTCTTACGGAAGTCTCATATCTTACATGATACTTGATATCTTGTGTAAAACAAGACTAATGATGCTATATGCCATCTAATTCATCTTGTCCCAATCTTTTTCAGATGTCTCCTCTGACTTTTCTTCCAAACGTAAAGCGTCTTCGAGATTTGATGCAGTCAGTGCATCCATCACCTCACACCTCCACATCTCAAAATTGTTCGTGCCGTCAAACTATATGATATCAATTTTCACTTTTGATTGATTACTTCGGTCATATCTCCTCCAGAAAGCGCAAGACACAATGCAGAACAATCAAACGAAAATAAATTCAAACTAGATAAAGATAGAACATTTACCTCAAAGTAAAACTTTAGAAGTGCTTTTGAAGCGATCTACTTCACCAAATCTGTTCCCACAAGCAAATCAAAACATTATTCTGAGATTGACACACGATCCCACGAATAGTCTCAACGCCGCTCTGAGATCGACACATGATCTCCGCTGAACATACCACGATATTCTTGGAATCGACACACGATCCCACGCCAAACATGGGAAGCTCTGAGATCACTTGTTGGGACACTGATGCCCCTTGTTGCGTCCGGAGGAGTCAATCACGTGCTAATCATCGTAGATCAGCGGTCTAAAGCGCAATTTAATCTCAAACAATATGACAGGAACCAAAAACAAAAGAGAAGATAATAAATAAATGATTTTAACAAGTTAGACAATATACCTACGTTTTTTGGGCAAAAAGGAGAAGATTCTTATTCAAACAATCGAGTTATAAGGGTTATAAATTGATGCGGAGATCCAAATTGAGAATCTACGCAAACTATCCGTATAATTCTCTCAATTAAACTAACTCTAGAACTCTCAACAATCAATTAAATAATCGATCAAAAATCAATCTTCAAGTTGATATCCAATCGATATTGTTTGGGGTGAAGAGGCCCTCCTTATATAGCCATAGAAACAACCAATAAAAGAAAGCCTAATTCGGATTCAAATGCGATTCAAAAAGGCAGAAACCTGAAGCCAACTTAGACTGCCAGAACCCGACGTGCGATAGTCCATGCTGTCAACTGAATTTATGTAGCGGTCGATCGCTGACTCAATTCATCCTGCGTCATATGTGCAGGCTCCTCAGGTCAGTTGACTGGGTGGTCGACCGTCTGTAATATGCCAAAGATCAGGTCTTTGGGCGGTCGACCGTTGTTGCCTTCTTCTCCAATTTTGCATCTGCGTGGACATGAGGTCGATTGGACAATCGACCACTCTGCCCTGCGCTGTTCTTCCAATGAGTTTAAAAATCCAATTTTCAGCTTCTTCTCCTACAAAAAAGAGAAGGAGAGAGTGAGCTTTGGTGAACCAAGAGATCTCCTTTAGGATACGCCTTTAGGTGATATGGTCAGGTGTATAGGACAACATTCTGGCAAAATGAGGGCCCTAGGAAGGTAAGTGGGAGCTTTGTCATCTTTTACCTGATCATGTAGGAGAATAGAAATCAAATTTTGCATTATGTAATTAGGGAAAATATTCTAATTGGCATAAATTATATCTTAGTAAAATTCAAAGACAATATATAGACCCAATTACAACACTTGATCTATATCTTAGATCATTCGAAACATCTATATTGCTAAGAAGAGCCAGCTTGTTGGTTGAAGATTTGGCCTTTTGTATTATTTATTGTCCTGAAAAAAAAGTTGTTGTGCTTAAAATAAAATGCACTTAGTGGTTATAATCATATCTTCTCTTTAACAAGTTAAATTGAATAACCGTGAAAGGTTCTTATCCAACTTAAGATACATAGCTAGTTTTCCTATTTCATGATAAGGACAACAAAAGGAGCGCCCACACTGCATTTTATAAAATAATTGAATAGTACGTACAGTCTGTAACTTGTTTTGTATGTAATCTCTTCTTTTAGATTATTTTTACTTAAACAAAGACATTTTTGAGCTCTAGCTCAAGTAATAACTTATGAATTTAACTTATTGGAGATCACAAGTTCAATTCTTGGTGGGTGCAACATTATATTTTATTTTTTCTCTCATGTCTTATTACATTTATGCCCACATTGAAATTCTTATTATATTTACGTCCACACTGAAAAAACATCCGCTACTGAATGAAATATCATTGATGATAAGCTGTGATGTAAGTAAAAAACCTTGTTGAATCATATTCCAAGAATGCAAATAAATTAGAAATGTGTTATAAACGGTGGTAATCAAGTATTGAAGCTAAATGCATTGTTCTTATAAAAAAATTGAAAGAATTCCAGATGTGAAGTTGATTTGACAAATAGTTGTTAAAACCTAGAGACACTTACCCTGAAATACCACTCGTTGTGAACGTCGATACAATAAGAGAAACAATTGAGGGACTCGGCAACGAAAGCGTAGAAGCAATCTACTACTAGCAAGTAATAATAACTAATCACCACAAAAATGCAAGAACACCAGATTTAACGTGCTTTGGCAAGAGTAAGCCTCTATCCACGGGAAGAAGGGAGAAATTGTATTGAAAACAGAGAATAAAATATAAGAGTTAAAAGAATAACTCTCTCTCTCACAACTCTCAGTAGTGAAAATTTGATTTTCTGTTGACTTGCTTGGCTTACCTTCAAAGGCCACCCCAAGAGGTATTTATAGATTTCAGGATTATCCTAATCCAATACAAACTCTATCAATAGAAACAACACCGCCTCAGAGAAAGAAACTCGAATCTAACTCGAACTGAAAATAGAACCAGAAAAGAAAACTGTCAGAACTATCATTAGTCGTCTATACTGATATATAAGTCGATTAATCTTACTTATTGGTCGACTATACTAATGTATCAGTTGACTAACATGAGATTCTCACTCTTTGTTGTAAATTAGTCGACTACACTGCAAGGTATAAGTTGACAACTCTGTACAGCCGATTAGTCCGGTTGATAAGTCGACTTATCATGTGCACAACTCCTCGTGCATGTCCGTTCTTGATCCCTGAATCTTTTAACACCTCCACCTGAACCTGAATTCTTCTTTAATGAATATGAGGCACTCAAAACTAAACTGTTTGAAGCTCTATATTGTGCTTTATCATTCGTCTCTGACCTTTCTTGCAACATTGATTCTTCATCAAAGACCACATCTATGTTGGTAAAAGCACTCATTGTCTCCGGATCCCAAAGTCTGAACCCTTACTCCTTTGGTGAATCCGATAAAAGTGCATTGCTTAGACTGTGACTCTTTTTTCCTTTTCTATTTATCAATCAAGCTATACACTAGGCAACAAAAAATCTGCAAGGTTGGGTAGTCTACAGACTCTTCTCGTCATATCTCCTCTGAGATCTGAAGATTAACGGTTGTAGATGGTGACATGCTTATCAAATAGCATGCATGACTTATAGCCTCTATCTAAAATCCTTCTGATATGTCAGCTTGTAACTTGATACTGCAAGTTTGCTCTATAAGTGTCATATTCATTCGCTCTGCTACTCTATTCTATTCTGGTCATCCTCGAATACTTAGCTTGTTTTCGATGCCATCACTTACCAAATAAGTTTTGAACTCTGCAGAGGTATACTTTCCTCCATTTCAGACCTCAAGACTTTCACTTTTCACCCCTTCTGATTCTCCACCCATAGTTTTTTACTCCTTAAACTTCTGAAATACCTATGATTTCTATTTGAAGAAGTACACCAAAACTCTCCTGAAGAAGTCATCTATTAACATGACATACTACCTAATACCCCTAATGAATGTTGTTGGCAAAAGGTCCCACACATTTCTGTATATGAGATTTAGCAAGCCTTTTGTCTTGTGTTGAGATGTAGAGAAAGCCACATACGTCATCATCTATGATGCAAAATTTACAGAAATTAAGTTTGCAATATTTGATACTTGGTAGAGCACTTTTGTTATGTAGGACTAGAAGATCTTGCTTGCTCATATGTCTGAGACGCATGTGCCAGAGTCTTATAGTATCTTTCTTCTCCATTGTTGTTGAAGCGCCACCTATAGTAACACTCCCAATCATCTTGTATAAGTTCTTTGATTATTCTCCTTTGAAAATTATCATGGAGCTCTTGGTAATTTTAACGTCTCCATCTGCATCTGAGAACTTGTACCCTTGAGCTTTCAAAGCTCCTAATGAGATAAGACTTTTCCTAATACTCGGAACGTGTCACTCATTCGTGAGGGGATCGAACCTGTCCATCAAACATATACGGATGTTATCGATGTCAATTGTCTTGCCCTCGGTATCGTTACCCATCTTAACAAAGCCTCTTTCGAAAGGCTTGTATGTGCTGAACCATTCTCTCTTTTGTGTTGATAATCTTCACTGATCAAATAACAGAGAAACATCGAGCTGAAGACTCGACAGTGAAAACGGAAGCGAAGAAGATCTACTACTAGCAAGCAATTGAAGCTAAATCACTACACAACCAAAGAAAATAAGATTTAACGTGGTTCAGCAACGTGCCTACGTCCATGGGGAGGAGGTGAGAAATCTTTGAAAATAGAGAAAAAAATATAAGAGTTAGAAGAAAATCTCTCTCTCACAACTCTCAATGGTGAAAATCTAAATTTCTTTTGAATTCTTTGACACTTCTTGACTCACCTTCAAAAGGTCACTCCAAAGGGTTTATATAGGCATCTATGATAATTTTAGTCCTTCACAAACTCTAATAACCAAATCAGCATCACCTCAGAGAAATAAAAAACTCGTATCCAAACCGAAACAGGAAACAAAACCGTATTAGGAAATTGTTAGAACCTGTATTAATCGATTAGGGCAATTTATTAGTCGACTAATACCAGTACTAGTCGACTACACCCAGTCTAGTTGACTATTGTAAAGCAATCTGAGAATCCAACTCTCTGTTGCAGGACCTAGTCGATTATACCAAAGTACCAGTAAACTAATAAGACATATTAGTCGACTAATAACGTACACAATGTATGTACATGTTCGTGCTTGATTTGTAAAGCTTGTAACTCCTCCAGCTGAACCTGAATTCTTCTCCAATGAATATGAGGCACTTTAAATACTAACATTTTGAGCACATGTGGTATGTGCACTCCGAATTAAGTAACCAAGCATCTGAGTATTTTCTCTTTTCTGACTGAACTGTCAAGACATCATATGAATTCTTATCTGCTTCTTCAATAACACCGACTTATTCTGACTTTTCACTGGTACTAACCCCATCAGAATTCTACTATTTTCTTTTTCTACATTTCCTTATATTTCATATAATTTTTTTTGATGTGCTAAGGTCTCCTGCAGTAATAGCAGGCAAACTACTAGAAGCATCTGGATCTCTTTTGGGCCCCTTACTCATTAATCTTCTCCTTTGGCCTTTGACAATCAGTCTTGAAGTCTCCTTTGTGGAATCCGTCTTCTTCATCAACTTGTTGTTCTGAAGCATCTGTCGAACATCTTCCAATTCTAAGGTCCCTTTATCATACATGATGATGGTTGCCAAGAGATCGTAAGTTGATGAAAGAGAAGAGAATAACAGAAGAGTTTTGTCTTCTTCTTTTACCTTTAACTCCAAAGCCAACAAGTCATTCAAAATTCTATTAAAAGCATTTAGATATTATAGAATAGGTATACCTTCCTTCATCCGAAGGTTGTATAACTGCTTCTTTATGAAGAGCTTATTTGAGAAACTCTCGTCAGATAAAGGCTCTCCAACCTACACCAAGATCAACAGTTGTCTCCTCGTTCGTGATGTTGTAGAGGATCTCGTCTGATAGGTATAGTATGATCGTCGTCTTTGCGCGAAAGTCGAATTCGTTCCACTCATCATTCTCCATTTTTGATGGCTTCTTATTAATACCAAGTAGAGCTTTGCGTGTGCCCTCTTTCACGAGCAACGATATTACTCGCATCTTTCACAACAAGAAGTTAAACTTCTCGTCGAATTTCTCCACCCCGAACTTCATTATTGTGATCGTCTTACTAGCCATCTTTCTGATTTCAATTTCAATCATATATCAATTAAAGATAATAAATATGCAGGTAAAAGATTTTACGATCAATATTAAAACTAGCAAATTCAAAAGTAAGCAGATACACATAATCTCACGTTTATAGACAATAATTAAATCGACAAAAACTCAGAGATTAAAATATCATACTCAAAATAACTGATTTAAATAAGAAATGTACCTACTGAGAATCAGACGTGACCTTAATGTCCTTGTGATGATTGTAAATGTGTAGAGCTCACTTCTACAAATCCAACGCTTCGAACCGTGCGTGATTTGAACTCCAAACGACTGATATATAATCTGAAAATTAACTTACTTATTGGGTCTGTTTTGTTTAACAGGTTTACTATTCATTGCGGATCTTGTCAGTGTAGTATCTCTGTTTACTGTAGCAGCAGTACTGTAGCAATATATTTCTTTTCTAGGATTTTGAATTGAAAATTGGAAAAATAGAACTAAGCTTTAGAATAGAATTTAAAGATCAAAAATAAGAACTAGGGTTTGAAAGAGGAGATAATGAAGATGATACGCTAGTTAGGGTTTCGCACCACTAAATTAGGGTTTTTCTAAGACTTCACACACAAAGAGAAAAATTGAGAGAGAACTCATTACTCACAAATTTTGTGAAAAATTTCACAAGCTTTTTCATTGCCTTTCATATTAGTTGATATAAGAGGTCTTTTATAGGCTTGTACAAATTGAATACAACTCAAACTACAACTTCTAATCAAAATAGAATTACAATTTCAAATTTTAACAAAACTCCTAATAAAAATACAACTTAATATGAAGAAACTAAAATGCATAAAGTTTTACTACTAGCAAGAAATTGAAAAGAGACGTCTTCTCTACCAGTTATGCGCATGTCATACACATGGTTTCATGTCTGCATCACTCAGTTATCAAGCTACTCTCTGCAAACAAAGTGCTAGGTCCAAGTAGGATGACACGTGAATTCTATTAAGAAATGTGGGCTACAGTTAAGGAAGACATGTAGAAGCCATTTTTTACTTCTTTCATCATTCAAGACTTCCATTAAATTGGAAGAAACCGCTATTGTATTAATTCCAGAGACAAGTGACCCCCAAATGGCTAAAGATTTAGACCCCTTAGCCTCTGTAATAAAGCATATAAAATCAGAGCAAACTACCAGGCCAACAAGGCGACTAATTCTAGCTAAAGTAATTGATGAAGCTCAATCTAGATTCCTAGAAATCTGGTGCTCCATTGCTACTGACTAATCCAAGAAGAATCACCAATTCATAACAAAGGTTGGATATGGAGAAAGCCTACGACTGCATCTGTTGGGACTTCATTCAGGCGGTTCTCCTAAAACTTGGCTACAACAATCAGTAGTGCAAATGGATTATGGCGTGTCTCCAATCAGTCTCTTATGTGCTAACATTAAAAGGATCTAGTCTCCCTCCTATCGACCCCTAAATGGTATCTGTTGAGGGTACCATCCCTTATGATTAATAGACCTATGCAACAACTGATATGTGAATAAAACTCAGGGGGATGGTGCTCATAAAAGCTGTAATGGGAACACTGCCTGCTTTTCTATATAGAACTTGTGTAGTTCTGAAAGGGGTACATCTTTGAGCGGTGTATGCGTCAGTTTTGTTTGGGAGGAAACCCTGCACTTCATCTGTAGGGTAGAACAATGTGTGCCAAGGTTACAAACTTGGTGTGATGAATTCCACCAGGCACGACTGACGAAACAAGCTATGAAGATTCTTATCTCACCAAGTAGGTGTTGGGTATGAATTATTGAACTCAAAAATGGCAGATGGCCTGTAGCGGTCACTAGTAAGCAGAAATCTAGCACATTTTAAGCCTTTATACAGCTCCAGCGATTCAACCGACAACAGTTACACTGGAAGATGGGAGTTGGAGATCAGATCAACACGATACATGCACCTGGTTGCAAGATAAACCTCTGATTCAATATCCGCTGGAACTTAATTCCAGCCAGCTAGAGAAATAGTCGATCCAAGAGATCAACGGCAAATCACATGAATGGACATGCATAGTGTGCAGAGACATTTTCCTATGACTGGTAGCAGAAATAGCGAAAACTGAACCTTCAATGGCCACAATCCCAGAAACAGCCCAATGGAATGCAGATCTTAATGGTATGTTCTCGGTAGGACACCCGTGCAGAACCCTAAAAAACAACCAGACAAAGCAAAAATACAACTGTTGGCCCTGCCTAAACATGCATGGAGCTCACCCAGAGTAAAATGTTTTTGTTGGAAAGTAATGAACTGGATCCTACCAACTAGGAAAACCTAACTCACAAAATGAGGTATGCACTTAGCTGACAATCTCAACTATGTTATGTGTACTGAAGACACCACTGCAGACATAACCGCCTTCTTTGTCACTGCGGGCTCTATAATCACTACTGCAACAACTATAAGATTGGTTACAACAAGCCCTACGCTTCAGAAATCTGCAAGAGACTAACAATAAATCACCAATTTAAAAAGCAGCTTAAACAATTGGCAGTCAGTTCTCTCTTATGGCACATTGGCAGTGGAGGAAAGCAAGAGACCAGTGTATGTTCACCTACAGCCGGATCTCCAACGCTACAATCTGGATTCAACGGAAAGGTCAATTATTGAAAAGACTCAGGTTGCGTTTCCGTCAGATCGACATGGCAATTATACCATCTTCAATGACTATGCCTGAAATTTGGCCAAGAATGAGGCCTATATATATGTATTAGACTGTTTCAGTTATTTCCATCACAAAAGAAAAAAATAAATAAATAAAATATTCAGATCTGAAAAAAAAAACACAAACAAAATCAGATGCAGAAGATTCAGAACAAAAGAAAATTAAGATTATTGAGAAATTGTGACGGCAATATGACTGTTTCAATGCTTAATTATGCAATGATTAGTGAGAATACATCAATGCATTCCATTATGTAATGATCTGTTTCAATAACATATCTTATGCTGAAAGTATTCATAAACCATTTAGCAAGCATGAACACGGACATGGGGCGCAGACATGCACCATAAGAACACTGTGACTCATCAAATTCCAAAGGATATGAGGACAGGGCTGTTGGAATTGAAGAATATAAATGCGAATCTTTGAGTTGAATTATGACGAGATCCGTTGATCGAATCAATTGGATGATGGTTGGAGTGTGTTCTCCTTCCATTGGGGATGAACGTGGTATATTCACATGTTCAATTCCGACTTCGAATGAATGAGATATTCAAGTCTAAAGATTGCCTAATTCAAAGTCAAAATGGGACTAAAGGTAGTCAAAAGCATTTAGTCCCACATTGACCATGGGATGGAAGTTCGTGGTGTATAAAAAGAGAAAATTGAGAACAAAGGGCGTGCCCTTTGGGTACTTGGAGTTTTCACGCGCGATTGGGAGGGAACTATGCCCGCACATGCGTGCATGCGCGCACGCCAGGGCCCGGGGACAGGACCGGATCTGGGACCGGGTTCGGGTTCCCTACCAGGCCTGGTTCTTTTTGAATCGGGTTTGTGGGTATGGGTTGCGAGCATACCGCTCCGCTATCCGGATCCGAACGGACCCGCTCCAAGACTGTTGGACTACCAACAGTTGTGACTGTTGGGTGCGTCAGTTAGGCAGCCAACTGTTGGGTCGAAAGGTTGCAACGTTTCGTTGGGTTCGGACCCGTTGGCCCTCCTGGAGCGCTCTCAATTGAAAACACACCAACACCAACAATAGCGAGAAATAAATCTCTCTCTCTCAGAGTTCTGAACTGGCAGTGGAGTTCTGAAGCGACTTCCAGCGAGAAGTGGGAAATCCGTAACTCGGTTTCCGAAGCGACTTCCAAAGAAGATTCTGGCAGTGGAGTTCTGAAGCGACTTCCAGCGAGAAGTGGGAAATCCGTAACTCGGTTTCCGAAGCGACTTCCAAGAAGATTCTGCAAAATTCGTTCTGAAAGAGGGCTCAGAAAATTCAACAGATTCTTTTATAGAATTGTTGTTTGAATCTGGGACTTCTGAAGAAGAATATTCTTCAACCTTCCTTCGTTCTCAACAGTGGGTGCTACTCCAAAGTAAAGGCAAATATTAATTTGAAATTTGTCCTTGTCCCGCTGCTTCAACGATCCTGTGAAGGTACTGTTTGACTACGGTTCGACCGTACGGTGATTTGGTAGTGCTATCCAAATACCGTGAAGGAGTGTTGTATCTTGGGAGACCAGCGTCCATTATCCCGTTAGCACCGGTGCGGGGGACGTAATTGTCTTAAGGAGATTCGCTCTAAGCGTACCTCACTCCAAATACTGTATAAGTGAATTAAGTTCTTTATACAGGGGATATACTTTACAGTATATCGAGACTGATTTAGATTCAGTCTAATTGGTATTTAACCAAGGAAGGAAATTGAAAGGTAGTTCTTAAATTAAGAAACGTTCTATTGAACGGAAAACCTCCCACCTGATACTTGCCGACCTGGCCAATTAGATTGTTGATATTTCAGTGATCTTGAATAGTTGTCAGATTGATTCCTGTTAAGCAGATCCCAACAATCTTAAGACAATTATAATTGAAGTTTCTTACTTCTATTCTGCTTGAACTTGCAGAAAATGTCTGAGACTAATCAAGATAGCACTAGCAAGGCACCAAACATGCAGCTACAAGCTTTGATGCCAACTCCACTTCCTAACCCGAAGCCGGAGAAGCCAGGAAAATTTGATGGCACAGAATTCAAGAGGTGGCAACAGAAGATGCTCTTCTACTTGACCACTCTTCATCTGGCCAGATTCCTGCAAGAAGATCCACCAGAGCCTGCAACTGATGCATGGACTCAATGTGACTTCCTTTGCCGAAATTATATTTTAAATGGACTGGATGACTCTCTTTACAATATCTACAGTCCTATCACAACGGCAAAGAAGTTATGGGCTAGTCTTGACAAGAAGTACAAGACTGAAGATGCTGGTGTTAGCCCATAAGGTTACACTCTCCATTTGTTTAGAGTTTTGATGATGACAAAACAAATATGAGCTATATGGTACTAATTAGTTTGTTAAGATAAGTTTCAGGTTTGTACCATATTTGGAGGCCATTGCTTAGCTATTGCAAGAATTTCTAGGTTCATGAATCAAAGAAGGCATATTGGACATCATAGAAGAGACTTAGAAGAGAAGGCTCTAGCAAGGCATTGCATGGCTCAAGTTTGCTCAAAAGGACTTAATTAGATTTATTTTTAGTTTAGATTTTTGTTAAAGAATAGTGAATAGGTTTGAAGCTCAATCACACACGTTTTTGCGCACATATTGTTTCTAAGATTATTTTCTATAAAATGTACAAAAATATTTTGATACAAAATCCTCTGCCTACAAATCAATTTTTATGTTTTATACTTAGTACTATTTAAAGAATATTTTTCATAAAAATCAAGTCTTTTCAAAATTGTGTTTTAAACTTGACTTTTGACCTGAGGCGGTCGACCGCACCAGTCGACCGTGCCTGTGTCTCTTGTTCGGTCGACCGGACAAGTCGACCGTAGTTCTGGCAAATGCACGTATCAGTGTGCATGTCTCACGGTCGACCGTGACGGTCGACCGAGACGAGCCTGACTGTAAGTCTTTACTCTCTGTTTGTTTGGGTCGACCGGGCGGTCGACCGCTGGCCTGCAACGGTCAGATTTTTTGTATAGGCGGTCGACCGACCGGTTGACCGGACTAGTCGTTTGAACAGTAACGGGCATTTTTTCTGAGCTGTTTTATTTTGTCTTTTGTATTTAAAAATTTGATTTAGGGATATATTTTGAATCTAATATGACTTAATTAGCCTTAAGATTGTTTTATCTCTTTACCTAACCCTCTCCTATAAATAGGGGTGTTTGGGGAGAGATTGTTTAACAACAACAATTATTACAAGAAAATTCAAAAAGTTTAAGGCATTCAAAAGAGCTTTGTTTCTTGGTTTTTGTGCTGAAATTCTCTCTCATTTTCTGAAGTGTTTTTGAAATGCTCTCTGATTTAATTTTCTTTCTTCACTTACAACAAGGGCTTCATTCCTACTCATTGTTCTCTAAGGACCTTTGTAAGGGAAGAGAATTTTGAAAGAGAAAGTTTGTGGTCTTTTGACTACCAAGAGAGATATTGTACTTGAGATTGTGGAGTTGGCTACTCCGGTGTATTTGTGACATCTTTGTGATAGTGGAAGTGGTTGGAATCCTTCTGGGGAAGGCGGGGAAGTAGAGCTGGGTGCTCGAACCTCGATAACAAATCTTTGTGTTTGCGTTTGGTTTACTTTCCTTGTTTTTGCTCTACTTTCATCGCTATTACTACTTGCTTTTGATTGTCATTGCTATATTCACTTGTTGTCATTCATCTTGTCAATCTTTGTCCCATACAACAAGGTTGCATTGCGCACCTCCAACTCATTTTACGAGGAATCAGGAGGAAGGAGTTCAGAACCCTTCACGGGGCATTCGGCTCTTAGTCTTATTTTGGGCGATTGTTGCATCATATTTTTAAATTGTGCATTGATTAGCATTATCACCTATTCACCCCCCTCTAGGTGATTTTCAATTGGTATCAGAGCTTGGACTCTAGGTTTTGGCTTAACATCCATAGAGAGATCCTTAAAACTTGCTAATCAACATTTTCATTCATTCATTCATCACTAGTAAACATGGCCGATAACATCAAAACCCCTCCTAAATTTGATGGACTTAATTTCCCTATTTGGAAGGTTAGGATGACTATCTTTTTGCAATCTTTAGGTAGCTTAGTAGCTAAATCCTTGACCAAACCCTATGTAGCACCCGATAGTGATGAGAGCACATGGACCGACTTCAACTTTAGAGAATATGAGGCTAACTCCAAGGCCCAAAATTCCCTCTTAACCGCCTTGAATGAGGATGACCTTACACGGGTAATTCATTGCCAATCCGCCTATGAGATTTGGCAACACTTGTTAGTCACGCACGAAGAGACTTCACAAGTCAAGAGAGCTAAGATAGATCTCTTGAGGTCCCAATATGAATCTTTTAAAAATGCTTGATGATGAATCTATTGATTGTATGATTACTAGATTTACTAAAATCACCAATGGTCTTTCTTCTTTAGGTGATGATATCTCCAACGATCAAAAGGTGCGAAAAGTGATTCGGGCACTTCCTACATCATGGGAGATAAAGGCCACCACCTTGAAGGAGTTGAACGACAAGGATGAGATGGACCTCATTAGTCTCATTGGGAACTTAAAGACCCATGAGATGGAAAAGAAAGCAAGAGAAGAGGCCGCTCCACTAAAGAAAAAGTCCATCGCCTTCAAGTCTTCATCCACTCTTGAGGACGATGAAGAAGACGAAGAAGAAGATGAGGAGCTATCACTACTTGTTCGCAATGTGAAGAGAATGTACCGGAGAAACAAGCTCAACTTCCGAAGGAAATTTGAAGGCAAAGAGGAGAGAAGAATTATATGCTACAATTGCCGTAAGCCCGGACATATCATGGCCGATTGCCCAGAGTTCAAGAAGAAAATGACCTCCTCCTTCAAGCCAAAGAAACCGGAAGAAAAGAAAGCGTACAAGACAACTTGGGATTCGGAAAGCGAGTCCGAGGAAGAGGCGGATGTAGCAAACATGTGTTTCATGGCAAACACACCAAAGGTAACCCCTCAACCTCTTGATGATGAAGATGATGAATTAAGTAAGGAAGTTCTTGCTCATGCTTTCGTTGAACTTTCCGAAACTTATGATAATAAGAAGATTGAATGTTTTAAATTGCATAAAGAAGTTGCTTTTCTTAAAGATCAACTTGCTATGGTTTGAAAGAAAAAGATGATATTTCTTCTAATCTCATTTCTATTCAAAATGAGTTTAATGCCTACAAGGTTTCTTGTAAGGGAAAATCTCCTATTGTTGATGAAAAAGAAATTTCCTCTTTAAAAACTAAAATGGTTGATTTTGAAAAAGTTTTGAAAGATTGTGCTTTTAACACTAAGAAACTTGAAGAAAAATTTTCTAAAAAGCACACCCCTCATGCTAAGGATTCACATGTTAAGTTTTTTCATGCTCACACTACACATAACACCTCTCATGCTAAATCTTTTCATGCTCACAACTCTCATGCTCACAAATCACACACTCATTATGCTTTTAAATATGGTAGAGTGTATAGATGCACATATTGTGGTAAGAATGGACATTTAGATAAATTTTGTTATGACCAAGTTGATAGATCAAATAATCTTGTTTGGGTTAATGAAACTAACCCTTTAGGACCCAAGAAAATGTGGGTACCAAAATCAAGTCCTAAATTATTTGATGTAGGTACACACCAAGGCTCCAAGACGTAGAGAGCGGTGGTACCTTGATAGTGGTTGTTCAAGACACATGACGTGGGACATCAATAACTTTACAACCCTATCAAGGTACGAGGAAGGTGGCTCCGTCACCTTCGGGGATGACTCCAAAGGAACTATCATCGGTATAGGTAACATTCAAATTGGTGCATCTCCTATTATAGAAAATGTTGTTTTAGTTGAAGGTTTGAAACATAATTTGCTTAGCATTAGTCAATTTTGTGATCGTGGACTTAAAGTTATTTTTGATGATTCTTCTTGCAAGATTTTTGATGTTAAAACTAATGATTGTATTCTTACCGGTTTTCGTGATGATAATGTTTATATTATTGACATGCTTAATGTGGAATGTTCTACTAAATGCTTAAATGTTTTTGATGAAAATTCTTGGCTTGGCATAGAAGATTAGGACATGCATCTTTTGACCATCTTTCTAGGATTAATTCAAAGGAATTGGTGAAGGGTATTCCTTGTTTGAAGTTTGAGAAAGACCGCATTTGTGGTGCGTGCCAACTTGGGAAACAAACCAAGTCTTCCTTCAAATCAATCAAGGATATCATGTCAACTAGGCCTTTAGAATTAATTCATATGGATTTATTTGGACCAACTAAAACTAAGAGTTTAAATGGTAGTAGATTTGCATTTGTTTTAGTTGATGATTTTTCCCGTTTCACTTGGGTTTTCTTCTTGGAACACAAAGATCAAACCTTTTCTCATTTTAAGATTTTTCGAAAAGGGTTGAAAAAGAAAAAGGTTTTCCGATTTTGAAAATAAGGAGTGATAGAGGTGGTGAGTTTGTTAACCAACTCTTCATGACTTATTGTGATGAAAAGGGAATTAAGCATGAAATATCTTGTCCTAGAACTCCACAACAAAATGGAGTTGTAGAAAGGAAAAATAGAACACTTCAAGAGATGGTTAGGACAATGATAAGTGAGTATGACCTCCCTCATTATCTATGGGCCGAGGCCGTAAACACCGCATGCTATATTTCAAATCGTATTTATTTGTGCAAAAATTCTTCTAAAACATCTTTTGAAATGTATCATTCTAGAAAACCTAATGTTGCATATTTCAAAGTTTTTGGATGCAAATATTTTGTTTTGAACACTAAAGATAACTTGGGTAAATTTGATGCTAAGGCTTATGAAGCAATCTTTGTTGGATACTCTACTACTAGTAAAGCTTATAGAGTATTCAATAAATCTTCCCTTACCATTGAAGAATTCATGCATGTGAAATTTGAAGAATCTAATGTGTTTGTTGAGAATGTTGTAGAGATTGAACCATTAGGTGAAGACATGGAGAGACTATCCTTGAAGGACTCACCCGCTCAAGATGATAAGCAAGAATCAATTGGTGACGTTCAAGAGGATAAAGAGGAAAGCTCACAACCGCTTCCTAAAGCTTGGAGATACGCTACAAATCATCCTAAGGAGCTCATCTTGGGTGATGCATCTAAAGGAGTTACAACTCGCTCCAAACTCCATGACCTATGTGGTAACTTTGCTTTCATTTCTCATTTTGAACCCAAAAGCATCCTCGAAGCCGAGGCGGACTCATATTGGTTGCTTGCCATGCAAGAGGAACTCAATCAATTCGAGCGCAACCAAGTTTGGCACCTTGTTCTTAGGCCCCACGATAGACCAATAATTGGTACTAAGTGGATCTTTAGAAACAAGATGGATGAGTCCGGAAATGTGATTAGGAATAAGGCTAGGTTAGTGGCCCAAGGTTACACTCAAGTTGAGGGAATTGACTTTGAGGAGACCTTTGCACCCGTAGCACGGCTTGAAGCCATACGGATGACACTAGCTTTTGCATCTTTCAAAAATTTTAAACTTTTTCAAATGGATGTGAAAAGTGCATTTTTGAATGGTTTTATAAATGAAGAAGTTTATGTTGCTCAACCTCCCGGTTTTGTTGATCATGTTCATCCCGATTTGTTTTTAAACTTGATAAAGCTTTGTATGGATTGAAACAAGCTCCAAGAGCTTGGTATGAAAGGCTTTCTAGTTTTCTTATTTCAAATAATTTTATTAAAGGCAAAGTAGACACAACTCTCTTTACTAAGCATGTTGATAATGACATTTTAATTGTGCAAATTTATGTTGATGATATAATCTTTGGTTCTACTAATGAGCTTTTGTGCAATGATTTTGAAAAGGTCATGCAACTTGAATTTGAAATGTCCTCAATGGGTGAGCTCAACTTCTTTCTTGGACTCCAAGTCAAGCAATTGCAAGATGGGAACTTCATATGTCAAGCCAAATACGCAAAGGAACTCGTGAAGAGGTTTGGACTTGAAGATTCAAAAGTATGCAACACTCCCATGGCAACTACAACAAAGCTTGATAAGGATGACCAAGGTAAAAATGTTGATATTAAATTGTATAGAAGCATGATAGGTAGTCTTTTATACTTGACGGCAAGTAGCCGGACATCATGTTTAGTGTGTGTCTTTGTGCTAGATTTCAATCGTGTCCCAAAGAGTCCCATCTTATTGCGGTAAAATGCATTATTCGTTGTATTAAGGGAACGATTGGAATGGGTCTATGGTATCCGAAAACCGGAGATTTCTCAATGCGAGTTATTCGGATGCCGACTATGCGGGTTGTAGAGTAGATAGAAAGAGTACTAGTGGGACATGTCAATTTCTTGGTAATTGTCTTGTTTCATGGTCCTCTAGGAAACAAAATTCCGTAGCTCTCTCAACAGCCGAGGCGGAGTATGTTGCCGCGGGGGCTTGTTGTGCACAAGTCCTTTGGATGAAACATACCCTCCTTGATTATGATTTGCATTATAACCATATAAAAATATTTTGTGATAATACTAGTACTATACATATGACAAAGAATGCAAATCAACATAGTAAGACCAAGCACATTGAGATTAGATATCACTTTCTTAGAGATCATTTTGAGAAAGGAGATATAGTTATTGATTATGTTTCTACGAATTTGCAACTAGCCGATATTTTCACTAAGCCACTTGATTTTGCTAGATTTTCCTTCATTTGTGGTGAACTTAATGTTTGTGTTATTGAATAAAAATGTTTTCATAACCCTTTTTGATGTATGACAAAAAGGGGAGAATGAGTTTTTATGATAGAGATATGAGTTCATATGGTTTTGGTTCCATGTGAGTTCATATATGTGTTTTTAGTTTTTGATGTGTTTTCATGAATACTTGTAATTTGAGAGTTTAAGTGTTTTATGTGTTTTATATTTTCATGGTTTTGGTTTCATAAGTTTACTTGCAAGTTACAAATTACATTGTTTTTACTTGTTTAATATAGCATAATTTGAGGGGGAGCTTTCTCCTCCCCTATATTTTTGTTTATAGCCTATTTGTTTTGTCATCATCAAAAAGGGGGAGATTGTTGGCCCATAAGGTTACACTCTCCATTTGTTTAGAGTTTTGATGATGACAAAACAAAAATGAGCTATATGGTACTAATTAGTTTGTTAAGATAAGTTTCAGGTTTGTACCATATTTGGAGGCCATTGCTTAGCTATTGCAAGAATTTCTAGGTTCATGAAGTAAAGAAGGCATATTGGACATCATAGAAGGGACTTAGAAGAGAAGGCTCTAGCAAGGCATTGCATGGCTCAAGTTTGCTCAAAGGGACTTAATTAGATTTATTTTTAGTTTAGATTTTTGTTAAAGAATAGTGAATAGGTTTGAAACTCAATCACACACGTTTTTGCGCACATATTGTTTCTAAGATTATTTTCTATAAAATGTACAAAAATATTTTGATACAAAATCCTCTGCCTACAAATCAATTTTTATGTTTTATACTTAGTACTATTTAAAGAATATTTTTCATAAAAATCAAGTCTTTTCAAAATT
Organism: Agave tequilana; assembly: GCA_038442645.1. Classification (NCBI taxonomy): domain Eukaryota; kingdom Viridiplantae; phylum Streptophyta; class Magnoliopsida; order Asparagales; family Asparagaceae; genus Agave; species Agave tequilana. Next base: position 66,390 of record JAVJIF010020689.1, read on the forward strand.
GTGTTTTAAACTTGACTTTTGACCTGAGACGGTCGACCGCACCAGTCGACTGTGCCTGTGTCTCTTGTTCGGTCGACCGGACAAATCGACCGTAGTTCTGGCAAATGCACGTATCAGTGTGCATGTCTCACGGTCGACCGTCACGGTCGACCGAGACGAGCCTGACTGTAAGTCTTTACTCTATGTTTGTTTGGGTCGACCGGGCGGTCGACCGCTGGCCTGCAACGGTCAGATTTTTTGTATAGGCGGTCGACCGACCGGTCGACCGGACTAGCCGTTTGAACAGTAACGGGCATTTTTTTCTGAGCTGTTTTATTTTGTCTTTTTGTGTTTAAAAATTTGATTTAGGGATATATTTTGAATCTAATATGACTTAATTAGCCTTAAGATTGTTTTATCTCTTTACCTAGCCCTCTCCTATAAATAGGGGTGTTTGGGGAGAGTTTGTTTAACAACAACAATTATTACAAGAAAATTCAAAAAGTTTAAGGCATTCAAAAGAGCTTTGTTTCTTGGTTTTTGTGCTGAAATTCTCTCTCATTTTCTGAAGTGTTTTTGAAATACTCTCTGATTTAATTTTCTTTCTTCACTTACAACAAGGGCTTCATTCCTACTCATTGTTCTCTAAGGACCTTTGTAAGGGAAGAGAATTTTGAAAGAGAAAGTTTGTGGTCTTTTGACTACCAAGAGAGATATTGTACTTGAGATTGTGGAGTTGGGTACTCCGGTGTATTTGTAACATCTTTGTGATAGTGGAAGTGGTTGGAATCCTTCTGGGGAAGGCGGGGAAGTAGAGCTGGGTGCTCGAACCTCGATAACAAATCTTTGTGTTTGCGTTTGGTTTACTTTCCTTGTTCTTGCTCTACTTTCATCGCTATTACTACTTACTTTTGATTGTCATTGCTATATTCACTTGTTGTCATTCATCTTGTCAATCTTTGTCCCATACAACAAGGTTGCATTGCGCACCTCCAACTCATTTTACGAGGAATCAGGAGGAAGGAGTTCAGAACCCTTCACGGGGCATTCGGCTCTTAGTCTTGTTTTGGGCGATTGTTGCATCATATTTTTAAATTGTGCATTGATTAGCATTATCACCTATTCACCCCCCTCTAGGTGATTTTCAGCTGGTACCAAGAAGTTCGTCGTAGGACGATTTCTGGAGTACAAATGGTGGACATCATGACTGTAATCAGTCAGGTGCAAGAGTTCCAACTTATCTTGCACGAGATAGAAGTCGAAGGTATGATTCTTCCTGAAACTTTTCAGGTGGCTACTTTCGTGGAGAAACTCCCACCTGTGTGGAGAGATTTCAAGAACTACCTGAAGCACAAGCGAAAGGAGTTGAAGTTGAAAGATCTCATTGTGAGGCTTCGAATCGAGGAGGACAATAGAAAGTCCAAAAAAAGGAGCAGTAAGAACTCCTACGAAGTAAAAGCCAATGTGATCGAAGACTCAAAGGGGAAAGCGTCTACTTCCAAAGGGTTAAAGCGGAAGAAGACTTCCCAGGGGTACAAAGGCAAGGTCTAAGAAGGCAAGAACATGCGCTTCAAGGGAACTTGCTACATCTGCAACAAAGAGGGGCATAAGGCGAATGAATGTCGCAGCCGTCTCAAAAAGAACAAGAAAAGCCACCCACAGACAAACTTGACCGACCATGAGTCTCCAAGCCTTTCAGCTGTGGTGTCAGAAGTAAATCTGACAACCAACAACAAGGATTGGTGGGTAGACACTGGGGCTACTCGGCACATCTACTCTGAGAAATTATTATTCTCTGAATATCAAATACTAGAGCAAGATGAGCAACTATTCATGAAAAATTTAGCCGTCTCAAAGGTTGAAGGAAAAGGCAAGGTTATCCTGAAGTGGACATCGGGGAAAGAGCTTACTCTGAACGATGTGCTACATGTTCCAGATATTCACAAGAATCTGATATCTAGATCAATACTTAGTAAGAAAGGATTTAGAATGGTTTTTGAATCAGATAAATTTGTACTTACTATGGGAGGGATGTATGTGGGAAAGGGTTATCTTGTTGACGGACTTTTTAAAGCCAATGTTGCAGTGGTAGATAAAAAGTCTGTGTATTTGTACCCGAAGCTTATAAATAAAGGAAAATCTTCTGTTTATTTGCTTGAGTCTCCTAATTTGTGGCATGTTAGATTAGGGCATGTAAATTACAAGTCATTAAAGAACTTGTCTAATCTGGGATATATTCCTAAACTCAACTTGAAAGAAATTTGCAAGTGTGAGATTTGTGTTGAGGCCAAGTTGGCGAAAAATTCATTTCACTCAATTGATCGAAATACAGAACCTTTAGGGTTAATTTATAGCGATCTGTGTGACTTGAAGTTTTATGCCAAGTAGAGGCGGTAAAAAGTATTTTATTACTTTTATTGATGACTGTACAAGATACTATTATGTGTATCTTTTAAACAGTAAGGATGAAGCAATAAATATGTTTATAACATATAAAGCCGAAGTTGAGAATCAACTCAACAAGAAAATCAAGATTCTAAAATCCGATAGAGGCGGAGAATATGAATCAAATGATTTTAATGAGTTATGTGCTAATTTTAGTATAATCCATCAAACAACAACACCATATACTCCTCAGCAAAATGGAATTGCTGAACGAAAGAACAGAACTTTGAAGGAGATGGTAAATTCCATGCTCGTAAGTTCTGGAGCTCCGCAGAACTTGTGGGGGGAAGCTCTATTAACTGCAAATTATATTCTAAATAGAGTACCCCATAAGAAACTTAGTCTTATACCATTCAAGTTATGGCATGGAAGGACACCTTCCTACCATTACCTCAAAATGTGGGGGTGCCTTGCAAAGGTGCTGGCATCATTACCTAAAAAGACTAAGTTGGGAGCAAAAACTATGGACTGCATATTCATAGGCTATGCCTTGAATAGTAGTGCCTACAAATTTCTGGTTCATAAATCAGAAATACCAGATATTCATATAAACATGATTATCGAATCTAGAGATGTTGTGTTCTTTGAAGATATTTTTCCATATAAACGGGAAAAAGATAAGACTTCTGAGAAAAGAACACATGAGATGGCATTCAGGGACGAAAGCCCCGAGGAACCGACTGTTAATGCGGAAATTGAACCAAGAAGAAGTCAGAGATCTAAAATCTAAAAATCTTTTGGTCCAGATTTCATAGCATACGCTATTGAAAGAGAGCCTTAAACATTTAAAGAGGCTATGTCAACCCCAGAAGCACAAAATGTTATATACAACGGTAAGTCTAGACATATTCGTCGTAGACATAATACCGTGAAGCAGTTGCTCTCAAATGGAATTATCTCTATTGACTTTGTATCGTCAAAGGATAATTTAACGGATCCGCTTACTAAAGGTTTAAGTGGAGAGCGTATAAACTGCGCATCGAGGGGAATGGGTCTAAAAGTCTAACCTTACCGAGTCAGCTTAATGGAAACCTCACTTAGCGACTGGAGATCCCACGGACTAAGTTCAAGAGGAAAAACTAGTTATGATTGACTCAGCAAGTAAGCACTTGGGAGCTTGACTCCAATCCATTCCTAAGGTGCACATAAGTGCTTTTCTACAAGTGGATTAATGATAAGCTTAACGCTTTTAATGATGCCTATATCTTGTTACTAAACAAGTAGAGTAGAGTAGACTACTCTTAATAGGACGATCACCTATGTGAGTATAGAGTTGGGTCGGCTCTTTGGGAATTTCTATGGAGGCTGTTATTCCCTAAAGATACTCTCTGAAACCAAGAATGTCCAGGGCCAAAACGGACACAACCGAGAACCAAAGTTGATTTGGAAAGTCACTGTGTGAAGCTTGTTGACTTGGCTTACACTAACGGCTAACAGTTCAAGACCTAGTTCACTGATTAGCCAGTAAGTCCGATAAAGTTTTCGCTATGGAAGGTTCAAGACCTAGTTCACCTATCCTGATGCAGTTTTTTTCTAAAGTACCTTTCACAATAGAGTCAGTCTCTTTGTGTGTCATTTCCTTAAATCTCCATTCATTGTGGGGGACTGTTGGAATTGAAGAATATATATGCGAATCTTTGAGTTGAATTATGGCGAGATCCGTTGATCGAATCAATTGAATGATGGTTGGAGTGTGTTCTCCTTCCATTGGGGATGAACGTGGTATATTCACATGTTCAATTCCGACTTCGAATGAATGAGATATTCAAGTCTAAAGATTGCCTAATTCAAAGCCAAAATGAGACTAAAGGTAGCCAAAAGCATTTAGTCCCACATTGGCCATGGGATAGAAGTTCGTGGTGTATAAATAGAGAAAATTGAGAACAAAGGGCGTGCCCTTTGGATACTTGGAGTTTTCGCGCGCGATTGGGAGGGAACTATGCCCGCACATGCGTGCATGCGCGCGCGCCGCCGCTGGCGGCGGCGCCGGGACCGGGCTCGGGCTCGGGACCTGGGTCTGGGTTCGGGTTCCCTACCCGGCCTGGTTCTTTTTGAATCGGGTCTGCGGGTATGGGTTGCGAGCATACCGCTCCGCTACCCGAACCGGACCCGCTCCGTTATCCGGATCCGAACCGACCCGCCAACGGACCCGCTCCAAGACTGTTGGAATGCCAACAGTTGCGACTGTTGGACTGCCAACAGTTGTGACTGTTGGGTGCGCCAGTTGGGCAGCCAATTGTTGGGTCGAAAGGTTGCAACCTTTCGTTGGGTTGGACCCGCTGGCCCCTCCTGGAGCGCTATAAATAGCACTCCGGATTCTCAATTGAAAACACACCAACACCAACAACAGTGAGAAATAAATCTCTCTCTCTCAGAGTTCTGAAGCAAGTTCTGAACTGGCAGTGGAGTTCTGAAGCGACTTCCAGCGAGAAGTGAGAAATTCGTAACTCGGTTTCCGAAGCGACTTCCAAAGAAGATTCTGCAAAATTCGTTCTGAAAGAGGGCTCAGAAAATTCAACAGATTCTTTTATAGAATTGTTGTTTGAATCTGGGACTTCTGAAGAAGAATATTATTCAACCTTCCTTCGTCCTCAACAGTGGGTGCTACTCCAAAGTAAAGGCAAATATTAATTTGAAATTTGTCCTTGTCCCGCTGCTTCAACGATCCTGTGAAGGTACTGGTTGACTACGGTTCGACCGTACGGTGATTTGGTAGTGCTATCCAAATACCGTGAAGGAGTGTTGTATCTTGGGAGACCAGCGTCCATTATCCCGTTAGCACCGGTGCGGGGGACGTAATTGTCTTAAGGAGATTCGCTCTAAGCGTACCTCACTCCAAATACTGTATAAGTGAATTAAGTTCTTTATACAGGGGATATACTTTACAGTATATCGAGACTGATTTAGATTCAGTCTAATTGGTGTTTAACCAAGGAAGGAAATTGAAAGGTGGTTCTTAAATTAAGGAACGTTCTATTGAACGGAAAACCTCCCACCTGATATTTGCCGACCTGGCCAATTAGATTGTTGATATTTCAGTGATCTTGAATAGTTGTCAGATTGATTCCTGTTAAGCAGATCCCAACAAGGGCAACATGACTCTCTCTCTCTCTCTCTCTCTCTCTCTCTCTCTCTCTCTGTGTGTGTGTGTGTGTCACTGCAACATGACTACATATTGGGTAATGTGCTAACCGCTTTAAATAAAGTTTTGTATTTAACAATCTGTCACTAACCTTATTAGTTCGTTTAATGCAGTTTCACCTCGACACTGCTGCTTCAGAGTGTATTGGAGACGAGCAAGTCGTATAGAGGCATACTGCCACACACACAAAAAATGTAGAGTTCAGGGATGAGTTCATTCATCTCTGTGAAGTGGAGAAGAGTGAGCGAGTTGGCAAAGTGATTGCAATTCTTGAAGAAGTTGGAGAAGAAAATACACACATGATGATTTGAGATAGGATACATAGAGCTCTATTTGTTACAGTAGTTAATTGTATATTTTTCACTGGTAGAATATTAATAGCTATCGGTCCCTTCTTTCAACTTCTGTATCCTTTCTGGTTCTCGCAACTTCTGTATCCTTTCTTGTTCTCGCTTGCATTTGAGACGGGCTAGTTTCTCTTATAGCGCTGAAGTTATTATCAATACAGGATGGAAAAAATGAACAATGATTTCACAGACAACACTAACTTTGTCAAGAAGACTTTGATCCTAAGCTAACCCAAAAACTTGAATCGATTAGTTACGAGGTGTTGTGCCAAATATTTTCAGGAAGTCTATCTTATCTCGTCTCATTTGTTGTGTTCGACTTGATATCATGCAATAATGAGGGGAGTTGGGAAACAGTTTTTTTTTTGAGAGAAAAAAGAGGAGAAAGAAAAGAGTCTCGCGTAAAAAAATCAATGGAGAGCAAGAATGTTGTGTTGCAAATATGCTAATTTTTATTTTAGGTTGAAGGGTATGGATTCTTGAGAGGTAAACGTCTGCGTTATGTTAAGGTTTATACTAGCTTAGGCTTCAACTTTCCAAGCAATGGTCTCATGCTTGTGGGTTTTAGGCATGGCTCGCCCTCGTGTTTTCCTAATAATCCTATTAATTGCTTTTAGAGATTGGTCCTATTAATTGTTAAGATGATCATAGTCATTTGATTGGCCTTCAATCTCAATTTTTTTTTTTTTTTTACATTTAAGGCCTCAAAACTACCCAAGTCTACGTCTGCATGTTTATGTGAGAGAAGAAGATCCACTGAAGCACGACTACGGCTGTGTTTGGTTAGGAAAAAAATAAAGGAAAAAGGAAGAAGAAAAAGGGAAGGGGAAAAAAATGAATCTATTTTTGTTGTTTGGTTACAAAGAAAGAGAATGAGAAAAGTAAACAAAAAATGGAAAAAGTTATTGATAGAGTTGCATGATTAATAATTCTAGGCAATATTTCTCTTCCTTTATGCATTTTCCCTCATTTTTACTAGGTTGGGAGAAGGGATACGCTCTTTGGTTAATAGATAAAAAGGCAGACAAAATTTTGAATTAATCTTATTTTTAAAAATAATTATAAAAACCAACCTGCCACAAAAATAATTTCAAAAACCGACTTCTGACGCGCCCGTCGGCCAATGGTCAACTCGGAGCCCCAGCGTAGCATTTCGCGCTGCTGGAGAGTTCTCACAAAAGTCCAGCTATATCAAGATTGGACTTTTAATCATGATGTTTAAAAGTTTGACATTGACAAGAACAGACTTACTTAAAGAAAATCAAAGTAAAAAACTTGACTGTTCTAAATTTCAGCCTTCCCAAGACAGGAGTTCGACCAGAAAAAAAAAAAAGATGAGCATGTTATATGCTCTCTGTATTGTTCACTTACATAGTTCGGCCTTTGCATGACCAGGCTTTTGTTACATTATGTTCTAAATCCAGCCTTCCCAAGGCCGGATTTCCATGTCTTAACCAATTAAAAAAAGTTGAGCATGCTATGATCGCTGTACTTACAGAGTCCGGCTAGACTTCCAACTTCTTAAAATGGGTGTACCCTCTTTTATAGCGTTCCTCTCTCTCTCTCGCCCCCCCTATTAGAGATACTCCGGGTATTCTATTAATATATGCTTATATAGTATTCGTAGCATGTATGAATTTAATTTAACACCCGCTCACATTATTTCATCAGATATGATGTTGGAAGAGACTCTCTGTTGATTGGCCCTCCCTACTTGAGATCGTTCAGCTGGATGATGAGTTACCACTTAGATGCAGGTAAAATTCAGTATATTAAATATATATATATATATATATATATATATATATATATATATATATATATATATATATATATGATTCAATATTCTTTTATTTTAATTGTATGGTGCAATGTAGGTGGAATGTAGATAGGACCTGGGATCGGATTCCACAAAAAGAACTTACAATTTTACAGGAATGGGGTTGATATCCTGAATCGTTCTGTAATTGTGTCGGAGCCATGCCCCTAACGAGATCCTACAGACCTTACCTCCAATTTATCGGCATAGATCTCATATCTAAAGAGCCAAGGTTCCATTGATTTGTTTTCAGATTGTGGATATGCATGTTTCCGACAGAGTCCTCCGTCAGTTCGGGCTCAATCAACATATCACTGAACCCGTCGAGCAATTGCCTAGGGTGTACCTCAAGCTTCAGATCGATTGGGCAAAGTTTTATGTTGCGCTTCTTGACCAATGAGCAGATCGAGCCAATCGAGTTCAGAATCAGAGACATGCAATCACCGGACCATCAGAGTAAATGAGGTGGTATTAGGGGATCAGTCCCTGCTGGATTATTCAGAGTGTCGATCCGCCAACCACTTATAAGCCTGCAGGGGTATATGAGCGATAGTTGGTAATATTTTTAACACAATTTTTATACAAGTTTATATTTGTTATATATTGATGTTATTATATTAAAATGCATGATACATGTTGATTGATATTTCACCATGATACTATGGCGGCGGAGGACGAGAGTCAGAGGGTCTCGATACTCCATAAGATGCAAATTTTCATCAAGAGAATGATAGGGAGGAGCCGGTGTGCACGCCAAATACGTCCGTCACGTCAGCAAATAATTTATACACGACGTGCGAAACATCCATCGGACGAGGTAGGACCTTCTCAGCCTGTTGCTATTGCTAGTGGCACACGACATTGAGGAAATGAGGAGGCAGGACCATCACATACACAGTCTGATTCCCAGATAGCCCTTGCACGTGGGCGTGGCCAAGGGCGAGGACGATGACGAGGACGAGGAGAAGGTCGTGAAATTAGAGCGTGCATTATATTATTTGTATAATTGAAATACTTGTATTAATTTGATATATGATGTGATAAATGATATGTGTTTGATGGAAGTTCTATAAGACATTTGAGTTATGTGGATTTGAGTTTGTGTATTAGAGTTTGTGAATTGAGTTTTATTGATGTCTTGTTGGATTTGAGTTTGAATGTGTTTCGAATGCCGCACTTTTAAAAACAATGTATCGCAAGTGCGGTCTTGACAAGGCCCCACTTTTAAAAACAATATATTAAGATGTCGCACTTAAAAAACACATGTATTAAAAGTGGGTCTCCACAAAAACTCAAATTTGTCATTTCTCTTTAAAATTTTGGCCAATGTAGCATATTCATCTTGATTTTGCAAGAAAGTTCTGTCTTCAAAGGGATAGATTTTAAACAATCATGAATTTTTAAGTCTGGACTTGTCAATGCCAGACTTTTGTGAAAGCCCTCTAGCAGCGCGACACGCCACGCTTGCGTTCGAGTCGACCGTTGGCCGACGTGGGGGCGAACGTGGCTCGTCAGATGTCGGTTTGGAATTATTTTAGGGCGTGCTCTGATTTTATAAATATTTAAAAAACAAGATTATTTTAAAGATTTGTCCGAAAAAGGCAAAAAAGAAAAAAAAAATAAAAAAAAAAAGTTGGGACGAGGGATCATGACAGGCATTAAATCAAACAACGTGCCCTTCGCTCAGAGGCTAAAAAAAGAAAGAAATAAAGAAAGTGGGAAAAAAGTTGAGGAAAAGTTTGCTAAATATAAGAAAGATTGGAGGGTCTTGATGTGAAACGCAGGAAAGCAAGGGGCTCCGGCCGTTCTTTAGTTGAGCGCTGGAGTGGAGGGTCTGCTCGTAAATTCGAGGTAAAAAGGGGGAAAAAAGAAAAAAGGGGAAAAAAAAAAAAAACCCTTTTTTGGTTTCTCTTTTTGAAAGAGAACTCAATTATTCCATGGAGGAGTACGAGTTCCGACGGCTTCTCGAACAATTCCCATCGTCCGATCCAGAAATTATTGCGTAATCCTTCTCCCTCTCCCTCTCCCAAATTTTTTAGTGGGTTTTTTTCTTTCCTTTTCTTTAATAACAGTGAGCATGAAAAGAACATCATCATCCTTTATTTGATGGGTAAATTTTAGATGCCCATATCATTTCTGGTGCCGTTACATGAAATTGGTGGTCGTAATTTTGTACTCGCTAGTCTGATTGTTTGTATACTGTGGTTCTTAAGTGAATCTCTGCATCAAGCTTAAGTTTTTACTGTTCTTTTTGGCTTTTAGTTCACCATTTGGTTAAGGTTGTGATTGCTTCATCTGTCGGTGCTCTAACAGTTATTCCAATTTCAAATTGTACAGTCTTTTAATTTATTGAATGGGTTTTGTTGATACCTCAGTCTGAAGTAATTTGATAATGAGTGGTGGATAATTGGAGTGACGATTACTTTGTGCAACATAATATAGGTTTCTAGAAGGACTAGTAGATCTCAGTGCTTTTGACCTAAAATTATATTTTTATATGCTTCATTCTAATATCACTGACAGGAGATAAAATTTGACAAACTGCTCGAGGATATTGGTATGGCAAGGATATTATCAGTTCCGCCATCAATAGAGTGGAGAATGGTAGTGTTTGAGCATGAACTGAGTTATTATTCAATGCTTAAACCAACCAGCTTCCCAATTGCTACTTCCTTTTACGTGATCGAAGTCATGTAATGAGAAGTACGATGAGCAATGTCTGCAAAATAGATGATTGTTGAGCCGAAGTTGCTAGCATAGATTATGGAGTTCATTTTTACTGTTGAGTCTAAGGAAAAGGTGGCTTAGGTTTACGTAACTTTTAATATGAAACTGAATTGCTTCTAATTCCATTACCTCAGTTTGAATATGAATTGTCCCCATATCACATGGTTTTAATTGGTCACATGATTAATAGTAACCTTATCTGTGAATGATGAAGATGGCAGAAGGCATTGGGAGGGATTCACGCCCTTGAAGGGACTTTTTCTATTTTATGTAAAGGGAAGGAGAATGCTTGAAGCTTGTAACACCATATGAATGGGTTATGAATCAATTTTTCCAATAAAAGGGTCCGCTTTGACATAAGGACGCATTTTCAGATCTTGTCATACAAAAGCTACAAAATATAAGAATTACATACAACACGCAGAATCATCCGTCACAACATTTAACTATCTTCCATTCTTCCATGCTCAGTCCATGTGTGTGAACAAACTTTTATTGTCTATTTTGGACTATAATTTGCTGGTTTAATGTATTCCTAAAGTCCCATGAAAGTCTTAATACTCTAAACCTAGCTTATGTATACAACCCAACCAAACGAACTCGGGTGCTTTAAGACTCTTGTAATGCATTGGGGAGCATGCCAAAAAGTTAGTGGATGCTTGCTTAAATATCTACTATGTTGGATCACTTACATGCCCTTGAGTGCACATGTTAAGAAGACCTTATGTTTGCATATTTCCAAGTCATGGAGCTTACATTTAACATACTATTTATGGTTGATGGTTAGGGAAGAAACTTTAAAAATATTTGATTTTTCATCTTAGGCATTATACATATTTTAGATTAGGATCAACTGAGTTTATTTTGAATTTAAGTATCCCATATAAAGTTTGCATTTTAAGGATGTGGGTTTACCATTATATCTGATTTTGCTATGTATGCCCAGAAAAACTACAGTAAGCTGGTGAGACCTAGCTAGTTGAAGGAGTCACTTAATAGTTAAGATGCTTAAAATGGACTTGTAATTTTGTCCAATAATGTAAGATGATCCCAACACAACATGAAACTGTTGGCTCAAAGGCCCATCACTCTAGTTTTGATGATGATCAACTCATGTAGTTATAGTACTAATGATCTTGTGTTAATTAGTGACAGATTTATGATCAAGATCTTAGTAGGTGTGTAGCTTCAACAAAGGATTTAAAGCCAAGTTTTGGAGCTAGCACGGTTTGATTCAAAGAGCTATTGGATCGAGTTTGGACCAAGTCAAGAAGATGATAAGACTTCAAGTGAAGACTTCAAGAAAATGAAGACTTGTGTCTAGGTTTGTTTTTATAAGATTTTATTTTTAGATAAAATGTAAAGGATAGAATAGTTGGTGGATTGCTCAAGTATATCTATACACACATACTCTTGATTTAGATATGTTTTCATAAAAGAATTTTCATTTTAGAAAAGAGTTTTCTTTTTGGAAAAAATACCGGTTGGTTTTTGGTATTCAATGTTTACATGTTTTAACCAAAACCGTATTTAGAGCTTAATGTCAAAAACATAGATATTTCACCATGTTTGTGTAGTGGATCATATCCATACACACTATGCTTTAAAAGTATTTAAAATATCTTGTTTTTGTATTTGGAGAAGTTTTGAAAAAATCATTTTGGAAAAATACAGTTTTTGTTTTTGACCAAAATTTTCAAGTTACAAAAATAGTCCAAATTATTTGTAACATGCCTTGATTTTGTGTAAACATGTTTGTTTATCAAAGAATATTGGTAAAACTATTTTTGTAGATTTTTCATGATTTTATGGGATTTTAATTGAGCCAAAATGACCAAGTTTTCTTTCCCAAAAATCCCTGACCTGGCTTCAGCCGGTCGACCGGGACGGTCGACCGTAGCTTGAAGTCGGCCGACCGTATTGGTCGACCGACGTGCACAGCGTGCATGCCAGTATCTGGCTGGAGGGCCGATCGACCGTCCAGAGAGCTTTGCTCTCTGGAAATCCTCGGTCGACCGGACTGGTCGACCGACAGAGAGTCTGCTCTCTGTTCCAGAGGTTCGGTCGACCGGGCCGGTCGACCGCTGCCCCAACGGTCAGAAATCTGACCGTTGGCGGTCGACCGGGCGGTCGACCGTCAGGCCATCTGGCTCCCAACGGCTAGTTTTCTAACTCTATAAATTAGGGCATTTGGGGGCTGTTTTCTCCAAGATTTCAAGAATAGTTTTGGGCTAGTTTTTCCCACTCATTTCAGTGGTTATATCCACTTGTTTTAGAGCTTCATTTCCAAATCAAAAAGAGAGTTTTTATCAAGAGTGTTTTAAAGAGATTTTCTTTGAGTTTTCCTCCACCATTTCAATTCTTATTTTCTCACACAACACTTGAGCCATCCATTGCTATATCTACCTATAGGGATTTGTTGTGAGAGGATTTTAGGTGATCAAAGAGTTGTGATCACCAAAGTTCATCTTTGTACTTTGAGGAGGCGGACTTGCGGGTTCGCGGTGTTTCGAGTTCGTGTGTGAACTCCGTGTTTGAGGTGCGGCCTCGGCAAGCTAGAGAGCTTGCGGTGTGTACCGACTAGGGAGTCCGAGAGCTTGTAGGTGTTGCGGCACCGAGTGATCCGGGGGATCGATTATAGTGGAAATCCTTCGTGTGTCGAAGGCGGGGATGTAGAGCAAGGGTACTCGAACCTCGAAACAAATCTCTCGTGTTTGCGATTGCTCTTTTCTCTCTCTCCCTTGTTTATATCTTGCATGCTTATATTGTGTTTATCTTTATATGCTTGATATTCATTGTGTGCTTTATTGTATATGCTTGGGGATTGTTTGCTAACACTAGTTTTCAACCAAGAGAGCCAACGCGGCACCTCAACTCTTATTTAGAGGAATCTTGAGAAGTTTATCAGAGCCCTTCACGGGGAATTCGGCAACACTCTTGTGTTAAACTTGGGTTTAGTGTAAGAAGATTAGTTTAGGTCATATAAGTTTTAATTCCGCATTTAGTGACCATAAGATTAGCCATCACCTATTCACCCCCCTCTAGGTGATTTTACAGAAACAAAATTGCTAGCTGCATTAAAAGAGTAACTAAAGATGTATTTGGTGAGTCACGGGGTGGTGCTCCACCATGTAAGGACACATCATGGTGGAATGAAGAGGTAAAAGTTGCCATTAAGACAAAATGAGACTCTTACAGAGATTTGAAGAAAAAATGTGATGAAAGTGAGTTTTGAGAGTTATAAGCTAGCTAAGAAGGAAGTCAAGAAAGTTATTCAAAAAGTAAGAACTAAAGTGTACAAAGAAGTGTATGAGAAGCTGGACACCAAAGAGGTGTGAAAATGATATATATAGAATTGTTCGAATAAGAGAGAAAGACTAGAGACTTATGTACTGTGAGGTGTGTCAAAGATGAGGATCAAAAGATTTTAGTTCGAGATGAAGAAATCAAAAAAAGATGGAGAGAGTATTTGACAGATTATTCAATGGTAGCTCTACTCAAGATTTGAGTGACCTAATCATTCAGTGTTTCCATATGAACTGTAATTATATGAGCAGAATTAGCGAATCTGAAGTTAAAGAGACCTTGAAGAGGATGAAATCAAGGAAAGTTGCTGGCCCGGATGAAATTCTTATTGAGGTATGGAGATGCTTAGGAGAGATGGGCGTGAATGGCTGACAAACTTCTTTAACAAGAAATGGTTAACTAAAAAGATGCCAAATGAGTGAAGGAAGAGTACCCTAGTACCTCTTTGTAAGAACAAGGACGATATCTAGAGTTCAAACTACCGTGGAATAAAACTCATGTGTCACACCATGAAGCTTTGAGAAAGGGTAATTGAACACAGGTTAAGGCAGAATGTTAAAATATCAGAGAACGGTTTAGGTTCATGCCGGGGCGATCGACGACAGAGGCTATTTATTTGCTTCGTCAACTTATTGAGCGATTTCGAGAGAGAAGGAGAAATTTGCATATAATCTTTATTGATTTAGAAAAAACTTATAATAAGGTGCCAAGAGAGGTGTTAGGTGGACATTGATGAAAAAGGGAGTTCCCATCAAATATATTGACATAATCAAATACATGTACGATGAAATAGTGGCAAATGTCAGAACTTGTGGATGCATAACAAGTGATTTTTCTATCACAATTGGATTGCATCAAGGATCTGCATTGAGTCCATTCTTATTTGCCATAGCGATGAATGAGCTTACTAGAGCTATTCAGGATGAAATATCGTGGTGTATACTATTTGTTGATGATATTGTCCTAGTTGATGAGACGAAAGTTGGAATAAATGCCAAATTGGAGTTATAGAGGCAAACTCTAGAATCTCGAGGTGTTAGATTAAGTAGGGCCAAAACAGAGCATATGGAGTGCAAATTCAGTAAACAGGAAATTCAAGAGTACAATATTGTGACACTAGACGGACAAGTATTACCGATGAGCAGTCATTTTAAGTACTTGGGTTCTATTATCCAAAAAGATAGGGAGATCAATAGTGATGTCAACCATGGATTCAAGTCGGCTGGTTGAAATGGAGGAGTACAACATGAGTTTTATGCGACCGTAACATTCCGTTATAGCTGAAGGGAAAGTTTTATCAGACTGCTATTAGGCCAGCTTTGTTATATGGCACAGAATGTTAGGCTATAAAGAGATATCATGCTCAGAAGATGAGTGTAGCAGAGATGCGCATGCTTCGTCGGATGTGTGATAACACGAGGAGAGATAATGTGAGAAATGAGGATATTCATATTAAGATAGACGTAGCCCCTATAGAAGAGAAGATGAGAAAAAATCGCCTATGATGGTTTGGTCATGTGCGATGTAGACCTACAGATGCGTCAGTCTGGTGAGTAGAGCATATCAAATTAGGGCAAGTTAAAAGAGCGCAGGGAAGACCGAAGAAAACATGGATGGAGGTGATACGATAAGATATAGAGGCTAAAGGTCTTAATGAAGGCGTATTCTCGATAGGAATGAGTGGAGAAAGTTGATCCATGTGCCCGATCTGGCGTAATTTCTTTTGGTTCATATAGCCTACCCCAAATACTTGGGACAAATGGCTTAGTTGTTGTTGTTATGTTCTGATACAATACTCATTTTGGAGAAAATATATGCATATTAGGAAGTTTGGAAATCCTTAAGTTTGGAATTCTCTTTTTATTGCCTGTTTTCTATGTTACAATGGTTTTTTTTAAAGTTTCCTGTATATACCATAAATCACAAACTCTTGTCTCATGTAATCTCAGGCTGACTCGAATGAGGAATCCAGTTCTCATTCAACAGAGACACAGGTTTTCATTGATTTTCTTCTCTCCAATCTTCTGTATTCCTATTGTTCTGTTTGTTAAGTAAAACATTGGCATATATTTGTCTTCCCAACAGGTAACAGAATGGCAAGATGCCTGGAGTGATATGGACAAGAAAACTGAACCAAAAGAAATCGATTATGAAGGTACATCTGTATAAATAATGTGCGTAAATTAGTTTACTGAACTTAATTCTTCATAGAGCCATCTGAAAGTTTTGATGCTTTTAGCTAGTTGCTACTATATATAGTGTGAATTCCTGTAGACAGTTTACCAGTTACGTCACACCTTGCTTTAAAGCGAAGTGTTTATAACGTAACTAATTTCTGTTATTACTCAGTTTCTCTTAATATATAAATTGTTTCTTTGAGCATAATTTTGGGAGTAAATTGATGTGCATCTTGGAAAAGGCATGCAATTTCATGAGAATCTTTGACTTACATGCATCATACATCACAGGTTTCTAATATCGATTGATCAGAGAGTGATTTGACTAGTCAATTTCACGTATGTGTGCCTACTTGATGTCTCAACTAACATGTACGCAAGTTTTTGGATGGGAGCAAAATGTTCTTAAGCCTCAAACGCATACTTTGCGCTTATCATGTTCCTGTGTAATAGATGAATTTCTACTAATCAATTTAACTTGAGTTTTGTTATAAGAAAGATGAATTAGGCGTGGCGCGAATATGCCTGGATCTTAGTGTCGGGTGGAATCAAAATAACACTGCACTAAGTTAAAAATTAAATACAATGAAAAGGAGTTGCAAGTTTATTCAATATCGCAAATATCCATTAGCGGTTTTACATAGAGCTTTCTTTCTTCTTTCTTTTTTTTAAAGAAAAGAGTTACATGGAACATAAAGAGAGAATACAGGCTCAATGGCGGTATGCACTTACACAAAATACATTACCATTCAGTATCTTTAACTGAGAAAGGAAGAATTTAAACCAAACATAACTGCTGTTTCCATACTCCAAGGCTTAACCGGATATTATGTATAACTTACATAATTAAATTAATGTATTGGTCTTTCAGGACACCTACCAATAGAACCTGAAACATCTTCTTTCTGATGTAGTTAATTTAACATGGAACTCTTCACATCTGTTGCATAAAGTACCGGACCTTAAATGAAGATTTCTTTTAACAATACATCACCTTCAAATCATAACCACTCATTATCAATAATCTCCAGCATGGCTTGCAGTTATGATATTTTATCTATGATATAATAATTGGCAAGGGAAGCTGAAAAAGTCTGAATAATGCTTGAGTAGTAACTAAACTTGTCAAAAACAAGTCAAAGGCATCCTTAACGATAATAGCCTTTACTTAATCCATATTATGAAGTAATGCAAATGCACCTTGAGAACCATGGATATTTAACTTTTGATGGAACTACCTAAATGATAACTCCTTCTCCAGTTTCCTAAATGGATATATGTATGTGTGATTTTGAGTATGCTCCTACATATCAAAATCCAAGTTGGTGCCTTGGAGAATGCTGACAAAGTTTCACTTATACCTTACAGCTTATTTGTCCCTGCATGGATTTGTATTTATTCTTAAATAAATGGAGTTTTTGCAGCCAGTGCTGTGAGAGTTTCATCATATTTTAATCTGTTGTAAAGCGCTAAATGTTCTTGCATTTTTAAATCGGTCTGCCCGAGTTCATGCCTGAATGAAAACAATTGGCGCTAGATTAACAGCAAATGTAATGTTATCATAAAACTATGGGATGCATTAAAAGGAAGAATATATGTGTACCTTGTCTGCCTATTGCTTATCAATGACTTTTGCTGCCAATCTGATGCATAGTGGATTTTCACTAATTTGTGAGTGTTGGTCAGTGGTACATTTGTTAAAATCTGATGAATACAAAAGC
This sequence comes from Agave tequilana, assembly GCA_038442645.1. Taxonomy (NCBI): domain Eukaryota; kingdom Viridiplantae; phylum Streptophyta; class Magnoliopsida; order Asparagales; family Asparagaceae; genus Agave; species Agave tequilana. Next base: position 84,053 of record JAVJIF010020689.1, read on the forward strand.
TTATCTTAAATATAAATTAAATTATTAAAAAGAAGATTGTTAGGAGAGAGTATAAACTCTTTACTGTGCCTTCTATGAAGAAATGGTGAAAATGGTGAGGAGCCATCACAGGTCCTGCAGCTTAAGTTGAATTCTATATGACATCCTATTGTGCTTCTTTGTAATCAAAGAGTTACTGATGGTTGATTTGCATTTAACAGATCCATTTTGGCAGAAACTAAGATCAGCAGCTGAGGAGAAGGTAAGTAATAATTCAATGATTTGTCACCTTTAATTGTACTGTCATCGTGATGGGATAATTTTTCTTGCCCTTGCAAAACTGGTGGTAATATGTTATTAGTTTGTGATGACAGCCAGAAATGTGGAAGTCATTTGATATTTAAGTATAATGATTATGTGCATCCATTTGTTGTCCTACTGAAGAGATTCTTGTATGACTAGGATATATCATACAACATTCACATTTGCAAGTAACACTAAGCTGCTTGGAGGTGTCTATTTTCATTTATTCATGATTATACTTGTGTCAATCATCGGTCACCACTCACTGTCCTTGTTTAGTTGTTTACTATAGCTGCTCCACGAGCTATTGATCTGGCATGCCGGTAAAGCACTTCCGTTATTCTATCATCATTGAAAAGTACTCTCTCAAATGCCAACATTTTAACTGATACACAAATTTCTAAGATCACGATGAAGAAGATGGCTAGCCCAGCAAAATTAATTGTCCTCCTACATGTTTAATGTGTTTTTATATAGTAATTGGAAGTTGGATAGCTACTGATCCATATTTCTGTTCATTGCAAATCTATGAGACTGGTTTAAGTTTTTGCCATATCTAAACTTTTGCAGGAGAGGGATAAATTTTCTACTAAACTGTTGTAAATAACCTAAAA
>JAVJIF010020690.1:0-76692 GCA_038442645.1 Agave tequilana
TGGACCATTCATCGGAGCAATTATGACTCCCTTATCCTTCCAAGTTCCCATGAGTGGTACCGATAATTCTTCAATGTGAGTGCGTGCCTCATCAAGCAAGTTTGTCCTGGGAAAAAAACCAAGGACAATTCAACAATTTGGTTGTTAGCGGTAAAGGCATATGATTTTACGTAATATATATTCCTTGCTAGCTAAAATGGCAAACCGCTTGTGTAAACATTCTCTCCATTATGCTCTCAATTGATGTTGCACATCATTCTCATTGGTCCCTCACACCCTTCCATTTTTTAAGATCATAACCCTCTAATTGAGAAGAGGTGAATTTGTACAAAGATGTATTTGAAGGTGGAAGTAAAACCTTTTTAGGTTTAAAAATTTCCTTCCGCTTTTTGAACAATCCGCTTAACTTTGAAAGTTTCCTATCTCTTATTTAAGAGCATAAGGCAACTCCTTTATTAGGAATCTTAAGTGAGCGCTTAGTCTTGAGTGTGTCCTCGTGTATATATTCTTGTAAAAGTGACATCTAAAATTTGTAATTCTACCACCATCTCTCTTCTTGACCTCCTTATCAACAAAAGCCCGAACTGAGCAATTTTGATTTAAATTCCTCCTTGCATTTGATGAAGCTCCAAGTACTAGTACTCGTTGCGTTAGAGCTCATACTTTCTAATTAGCAAGAGATTAGTTACACAAATATATAAGAGTTCACAAGATTAAATCATAATTCATGAAATGACATTTTTATCCCCTAAAAACCATAAGCACTAGATTCTATAACAAAATAAATCCAACACAAACCACATCAACTACATCGACTTTTGAGTTCTAACAAATCTTGCTATTAAACAAGAAATATACTAAACAGGGTCGTGATAGGAAAAAGAAGAAAAATTAACATGTACTTGTTAGTGTCATTACTGCAACGGCTTTGCTATCAAGGCGGCGTTGCTGCAGCCCTAAAGGAGTGAGAGAAAGAAGTGGAGAAGAGACAGGGAGGGAGATAAGAGATAGAGGGAGAGAATGAGAGGCATAAGTTTATCGTTTTGGGTTTGGGTCGAGACTAGAGACGAACCCGTAAACAAGTCAATATCTCAAGTTATTGGGTTCGGGTCTAGTTTTCCACCTAAACCCAGAAAACTTATTACTAAATATAACTTACTATTTTGGCCAGTTGGTCAGGCTTTTTCCTACCCTTCTAGTAGCTATGATTGTATCACTCTAGAAGTTGCACCGAATGGCAGAAGTTTAAATTTGGTAGTTGTTTTCTCCAATGCAGTAATTACATGTCCTTATTGACTTGGTACTGCGCTCTGTTTCAGATTCATTTTATTGTGAAAACATGAGGATGATGAAACGATGTTGTGGAAAATGGAGATTTTTATGATTACTTCATTTTTTTTGGATGAATTACACATATTTTTTTCCTGCTTGGTTTTTGACAGTTATCCTGAAATTTTGAATCTGTGTATTTGTTTAAATGGTGGGTGTCCTTATGGTAAAACTTACTTTTGTTCCCTTAGATGGTTCATCAACAGATGCATCAAATTTTCGCAGCTTCACATGTCGCATGTGACTTTGATAAGTTAGCCATTTGTCTATATTCATGGTGTCTAGAATTGTATTTTGAGTTATATGCCATGAACTGACAGCTATTCAATTCCATAGATACTGGCATAAATAAAAACTGGTTATTGTTTGCATGACAACTCCGATGAGTCTCTCTGTTAGTGAATGGTAACTTGCTCCAAAAGTCTGAGTATTCACTAAAACACACGTTGACTAGTAGAGTAACATGAAATTCTTTAGATTATTCAGTTATTTCTTGCCGTATTAATATATAATAGTAGTTTTTCGGGATAGGTTTCCAAGTTTATTTGGTTGTCTCAAGTGATGTAAGTATTGGATGCACGATTCTTAAGTAGCCTATGAAGTGATATGCTCCTTTGGTAGCATTTGGCATGCGGATGCATCATTCTTTTTTGGCATCACCTTCCTATGAATCTGCTTAGTGTCAAATTCCTGCGTATGTTGCAATGCCATGTTTGTTGTGATCTGAACATTTACGGGGTTGTAGTATTTTTTTTGTTTAGCACGCTACCAAGATTTTTTAGGGATGTGACTTCTGAGTGTAGATTTCCAAAGTAAGCCTACTGTGATGCAACAAGGAGAGGTAAATATAGTGTTGTCAGCATCTGTGGCGGTGATGACATGTCGATGATGTGGTGTTGGTGTGGATGGTGATTGCGGTTGAGAGGATGGTGGACTCAGTGACAATGTTGATGGGGTTTGGACAGTGGCATGGCGATATCAGCAGCGGTGTAGTAGTGTCGTCATTGGCATTGATGATGACAATGTTGGTTGGTAGCATAGAAGAATAAGATGGAGTCTGTGACCACAGTGCTGCTGGCGGAGCGAGAATGGAGGTAGGGGAAAGTGGAAGGGTAAAAGAAAAAGAGAATAAGGGCATTTTAGATGATAACTTTTTTTTTCTTGTAGGAGGATCCCACTATGTGGGAATGCACAATACACCTCATGGAGGATCACATTCCTAAAAAATGAGAGAATGTGATGGCATGGAGATCCATGGTCCAGGATGTATGTCAAATGCAAAAATCCGTTGGAATTCCTAGATTTCTGAGCAGTTTCTTGCATACCAAAGTCGAGGTTCATTAATTGTCCTAGAGCCATCTTTGAGTAGACTTTTGGAGGACATGCTTTGACAACTTTTGAAGATTGTTGAAATGATATATGTAATATGTTAGACAACGGGTATGGAAGGTTTTCATAAACATTTATTATCGGTTTTTTACATCAGATAATTGAATGGTGCAGTAATTAGGAATACTGTGGAGGCCACCATATCTGTGAATTTAATGATGTGTTCCTTTTATGAATTTGATCATTATGTAAACAAACGGTAGAGACCTCTTTCTTATCATGTCTTTGTACCTTTCTTTATGAACAAAATTTGTGTTCTGAGAAAGTGCACACCTAGGCATGGAGGTGCTCAACGTAGGTGGCCATGGGCAGATCATCTCGCTTTTAATTGCATTTGATCATTGTATGTATGCATGTAAACATAAACGGTTGACCTCTTTCTTACCATGTCTTTGTAGCTTCCTTTATGAACAAATTTGTGTTTTGAGAAAGTGCACACCTTGGCATGGAGGTGCTCAATCTAGGTGGCCACGGCTAATCACCCAGCTTTTTGTTGCCACTTTTAAATCACCATGGAAACTAGTGAAACACAAGTATAATATAAAACACAACCTGAGTTTGTTGAGGCTTGTGTTTATAATCTTGAAATATTGGAACATAGCTTTTCGTAAAAGGAATTTTATCAATTATAGCTTGGGCAAGCTGACGAACAGGTGCCAGGCACAAACTGGTAGTCCCAAATAGACTTCATTACTGTTGTTAACTTGATGTTATATATTTATTGTGCCAACATTCTTCATATAGTTCTTTGTATAGACTGATGGTCGTACTCGGTAAGGGTATAGGGGGAAGGACCTGAGGGATGATATGCAGCCTTATAGATAAGCCAGGACAGGTTTGCACCAGTTATTGCATTACAACTTTAAATAGGCTTTCACCACTGTTACATTTACAAGTCTTATTGAAGTTCAGTGAAATGGTAATCCCTGATTTCTTGTCAATGTCTATGTCTATGACTTCTCCCGTCTTTCTAATTAGGTAGGTGTAGCGTTCACGGATCTTGCAATTTTATGTCATCTGCATTTTATTAATAAGATAAACTTATTCAATTTTCCCAAAGCGTGCACCTTTATAGTCCATAGTTGTGCATTCCATGCTTGCGGAGATTTCAAAGATATAAATTTTGGTGATTTGATTGCAGGTAAAAGTCTGTGATATCTGTGGTGATGCTCGGTCGGGAGGAGCTTCTTGCTTTTTGTAGCAGATGTAGTGATGGTGCAGAACACACGTAAGCATTAGAACTTTGAGCCCATTCTTCATTTTTACTAATTTATCTCCAATAATTGTTTTTGTTCGAGATTTAAACTCTAACTGCTAATTTTTATAATTATTTATTGCATGCTAGTAATGTTGCGTAAAGTTCCAGAAGGTGATGGTTATGTGAGGAATGTCAGCTCAAGGAGGATGCTGAAAGAAAAAGTGGATAGGCCTGAAAAGCTATCTGGAACAGTAAAACATGCAAGCTTAAGGAGGAGGATGAGTTAAGAAGGTAGATAGGTCAGAAAAGGTATCTGGAATAGAAAGAGTGCAAGCTTAAGGAGGATGAAGTTAATAAGGTGGATAGGTATGAAAAGGTATCTGGAATAGCAAAAGATTGCAAGCTTAAGGTTCATGCTGAGTTAAGAAGGGGAAATGTCTGAAGCGGTATCCAGAGCAGCAAACGAATGCAAGCAGAAGGAGCATTGAAAATAGAGGTTGATAAGTCTGAAACTAAACCTGGAACATCAAAACTAACACGCCTGACTGAAACCACCTGAAGCTTGCAAGTAAATCAATTCGAAACTTATGCCTAAATTGGATGTGAAGGTGATTGATCCAGAAGTGAGAGGGTGCCTCAAGGACTGCAAAGTCCTAGAATCTCTGCTAAAAGACATGCAGAGAGGCAGGATGTTATGTCGCCCAATAGCAAAAAGCCTACTGAAATAAGTGGTGAATGCATTGAGATGGCCAGTCCTAGGAAAAACCTACTCTATCGCGTGACAGTTCATTCAAGAACTTGGATACAGGAAAACAAGGGTAGTAAACATGCTCCATCAAGTGAAGTCAGAGTGCAAATAATTCTCAGGTTTTTTCTCGCTCGAATCTATGCTGGGTTCTCATGTATCAGGGTCCCAGCTCAACCTCAGCCACCTCATGGTAGTTTACGAACTAGAATGGTTGGTAAAACAAGTATGTTTGTTTTCCTTTTTCTAGAAAGTCTAATTCGCTATTTTTTACACAGGATTTCTCTCACGGTCAAGTTCTTTAAACAACTCAAATTCGAAACCAAAAGTCAAGCAGCTTACTCAAATGTTCTTGTTAAGCCAAAATCACTAGAGAATCTTCGTTGAATGACACAAGAAAAGCAGCAGTTGTTAGATCCATGACAAAGTCTGCATCATTCAAAAGCCTTGGCTTTGGTCGTTCTAATACTGAATCGGCTAGTAAACCTCAGTTCATTCATCAGCCCCATGTTGAGGAACCCAGATGTTTGAAACAGTGAAGAAAGAAATATGATGGAAAGAAAAATTCGTCTACATTGGATTGTCCCCCCACCAGTTTATCACCAAGGTCTGGTACCAACACTCCTCTTCCAAGATGGATATTAAGATTGCACTACATGATGTTAATTGAATAATATGTCTGAATCAAATATTCTTAGAATTAATAAGAGGCAGATGATGCGAATGGTTTAGGTAAACAATCTTTCCCTAAGAAGTTTTTCTTTGGTTTAAATTTGAAAGTTTTTAGCACTTCTTATTTGGTTATGTTATCTGTTAGGGAGGAATGATGCAAAGAAGCAGTCAATAAATTCAGCTAAGCCTGTAAGTGCATCTTTGAATGCAAAGGGTTGCGGTGAGGACCAAAGGCCACACCAAACCCCAAGGAAGGTGCTCGCGGATGCTCCAGTTCTACTGGGAAATTGTACAATAATGCTGAGACAGTTCAACACCGAGGTGTATTTCAGACTGCTGACTCAACTCATCGGGATGATAAAACCAAGGACCCTACTGTTTTCAGCAGTTCAAAGCAGGCAGTTTCGGGTGGGAGTCGAATACTACATTGTCATAGATGTAATGAAACAGGTCATGCAGCACAGTTCTGCTCAATCGACAAGCTCCGGTCATCTGCTCTTAAGCCTTCCTCTGATAAGAGTCCAACGGATGGATATAAAAAGGGCAATAAATGGAAGGCTGCTGTAGAGACTACAATTTTAAAGAGTAGGCTACAAAAGAATAACAGGCAGAGTGATCAGTCAGAAGAGTTTCCCAGTTCCGGTGCAAATCCGAGCTGTGAAGTAGCTTCGAAGGATTTTCTGCTTAGTTCCTCAAATCTTCCTCGAAATATCCCTCTTGTGGTAGGAACTGATGGACAAGAAGAGATCTTAAGAAGTTCGGATGTTGATCCCATCAAGACATCACATATCACGGATGCCGGCAGCTTTCAGTTGAAGATTCAAGCACATCTCGAGCTGCTCAAACGATTGAAGTTTCTTGCACTTCTAAACCGAGCGAATTAAATGCTACTGATTCTGTTTCAGATGAGTTGAATAAGAAGCATTTGCTGCATATGTTACCCGATCAAGCTTCAGAACTTTCAAATCCGTGTAGAACTTCAGCAATTCCGGAGCTTGAATGCATTGGCAGTATGATAAGCTTTACTTTAAAATTTCAATTTGTACAATGTATCCTTAAGCTTGAATTGTTTTCTGTCAATGATCCTTAGATGATTTTTTTCTCCCTTTTTATTTTATTTGCAGAGGTAGTCTTGAGGTTCTGACAATTGGAAGTGAACCTGCATCCTTTGATGGGATTCAGGCGCACTTGTCAACCTCTGCTTCACCCAAAGTTCTTGAAGTAGCAAGCAGCTTCCTTGCAAACTTCGATTGGAGGAAGTTTCTTGGATTAGCTCATGGCCATTGCAGTTTCAGGGAATTAATCCTGATGAACATAATATTGCTCTCTTTTTCTTTGCTAAAGATGTTGAGAGGTTTTGTTTGTTACACCATTCTTTGTTCTTTAATATATATCTCTTAATCATTTGCATGCTGTTTCTTCGGATGCATGATCTAACTCTCCGTCATGTTGTTTTGATTACAGTTATGAAAGGAGTTATAGCAAGCTATTGGAAAAATGCTTAAAAATGATTTAGCCCTTAGAGGGCATAATGATGGTGTTGAGCTTCTTATATTCCCTTCGACTAAGCTACCTGTGCATTCACAACGTGAGTACTTAATGTTCATTTTAATTTTAAGAAGTGCAGTTATTATGCATGCTTGGCGCCTTCTCATTTTGAAGGTCACTTCCAGCGTGAACATAAATTTGTTGATATTCCTGCTTGTAATGTATGTATTTGTTGAAGTTTACCAAATTAGAAGAGGCCATCTGTTGTCTGCAGGTTGGAATAGGCTATTTTTCCTTTGGGGTATATTTAAAGGAAGGAGGACAGATAATTTAACTCCCAAACCGAGTTCTCATAAGCAACCTTCTGGAGGACGCATTTTGAATATTGATCTGGAGACTCAGGATCTTCCCCATGCTCTCAGCTCTGTAGTTTTTGACTCCCAGAGGCCTCTTTCAGTTGATAATCCTGAGAATAGATCACCCAGGTCTGACATATCACCCAAGCCCGAGGCTTTGATATCCAGTACATGGGTGAAAATGAGGGCTACTTCATCACCAAAAGTTGAGGATAGAATGAGCAGAGTTCAGGATTCTCCTGTTGTCCATAATTCTTCATTTCAGAGTGCTGCTTGTCGTAGGTTACCATCACAGCAAAGTTCACAGTCGCTTCCTGAAAGCCACTTCTTAAGTAGCACAAACCAGCTTTCTAATCTACATAGTGCCCTACATCCTGAGCCAAGGTTTCAGATGACGAACACTCTGCCATGCTCAGAAGTGAAGTGATGATGCTTATCTGGTAAACCTATTTTCTTTCCTGCATGGAGAAGATTTACTATGCTGTACATTATTGGTTATCTTTGTTAGTTTTTCTGTGGTTATATGGCCTAGAGTTCTTGGTTTTACTGCGAGATTTGTAGCCATATCTTTCTCGTTCAAATTCAATGATAAAAGATTAAGATGACAATCCGTTTCGTTCAAGTTGATTTCATTATTTAGAGTGCCTAAACCAAAGATCATGGAATTTTGAGTTTCTTGCCTATGCATTAAGGAGGCATAAAATGAATGGCTGAAAGTAGTATGTTGTTTAGATATATTTTTTGGTGCATACAAATTGCTAATCCAAACCTTTAATCATGATTTAGACACTTTGAAACTCTTGCACATCAAGTATTCTTGGGTTTTAAGACAATCTAGACCGTCAATCTCAATGACTTTGTTACTTCTTCCTTTTTTTTGGTAGAACTTTGTTACTTTCAATTGTGCCTACTTGTGCATAAAACTTAGATTCACTTGGTTTTTGGTTTTTAGGCACTCTAAATGATGTACATCAACTTGAACAAAGTTGACTTTATATATGGATGGCTTATGATTGGACTTGAATGGGAAATAGATTGCAACAAATTTTTCCGGAAGTAGCCAAGTCTAACTTTGTATGAATGCCCTTAATTTCTTCTGAATTGCTTTACTACTGTCCATATATAGTTGCTAACTCTTTTATGTGATTGATGAGCTCTATACTCTTTTTGTGTTATGCTGTCAGCTTTGTTTTGCTGATGATTAAGTTTTTTTTTTTTTTTTTACTAATAGTGGCTTCTTAGGTGTTAAATTATTCCCCGTTAAAATATAAATATATTACTCTCAACTCTCAAAACAATTTTAGAGTTTTGATGTAGTGCCAAGAAGGCAAGAACTTAATATGGTATGAGAGCAATCCAAGCTTAACTCCTATTGGGCACACATTTGAAAAGCGGATTAAAAAAATACTGTTGCGCAGAACCCCGGGTTTCGGCCCATAAAAAGTTCGCTCGACTTGCGGGGTGTGTTAGAGTATAAATATATTATCCTATTAGAATATAAATATATTACCCTCAATTTGGAGTTTTGGTGTTGTGGCAGGGACACTAATATTAGGGATTTGCCTAAACTATGGGAATTCAAAGTTTTGAAATTGAAGCAAATGGGTAAACTTAATTATTTTATAGGTTCTCCAAAGTAAAATATAAAGAAAAAAGTTGACATATCATTTGTGTTTCACTGAAGGGGGGCCACCTTCTTCTCATCCTAAGCCTATAGTTACCGGACATTTCATGTATGTGCGGGACATCTGTGTCTGGGAAACTAGTTTCAGACGTTGACACCTGACCATATTTGAAAACAGGAAGATAATTATACTCTTACATCTTTCTGAAACTTGTGTGATACTTGCTCCATTCACATGGGAAACTCATAATATTGCCTTCTGTTGGTTCAAAAACTATATATATATATATATATATTATATATATATATATATATAATATATATATATATATATATATAGAGAGAGAGAGAGAGACTTGTGTAGATCTGGAAAGATTCGAGCCCGAATCCTTCCCACTCAAATGCAATCATACATCATCTGAATACAAGATTCATTCTGTTAAAGTTGATCCATATTATTTTAAGTATCTATAAAATAAAAATCAAGTATTTTAAATATTTTTTGTCAATGCATTAAGTAAAAAAAAACGGACAGCCTCAATAGTGAGTTGATTAGTTTAACGGTGTAGAACATTTGAAATCTAACAAAATTGGTCTGTACGGATTTTAAATATTTAGATCATGATCAAATGTCCGGATCGAGAATTTGTATGTCTAAAGACATAGATCTAATCAACTCACTACTTCGGCCGTCCATTTTGTGCCGCTTGATGGATAGGCAAAAAATATTCAAAACACTTGATTTTTTATTTTTAGTTACTTTAATAATATAGATCAACTTCAACGGAGTGAATCTTGTATTTGAATGTCGGATGTTGGTATTTGAGTGGGAAGGATTCAGGCTTGAATTCTTCCGGAACTACATAAGTCTATATATCTATCTATCTATATGTGTGTGTGTGTGTGTATAGACTTGTGTAGTTCCGGAAGGATTCGGGCTTCCCACTCAAATACAATCATACATCATCTGAATACAAGAACTATTCCGTTGAAGTTGACCTATATTATTTCAAGTATCTATAAACCAAAAATCAAGTATTTTAAATACTTTTTGCCTATGCATCAAGTAGGAAAAAAATGGACGGCCTAAATAGTGAGTTGGTTAGTTTAACAGTGTAGAACATTTGAAAGCTAACAAAAAGGGTTTGTTGGGTTTTTTAAATGTTTAGATCATGATCAAATGGCCGGATCGAGAATTTGTATGTCTAAAGACATAGATATAACCAACTCATTACTTCGGCCGTCCATTTTGTGCCGCTTGATCGATGGGTAAAAAGTATTCAAGACACTTGATTTTTGATTTTTAGGTACTTTAAATAATATAGATAAACTTCAACGGAAGTGGATCTTGTATTTGAATATCGGATTTTGGTATTTGAGTTGGAAGGATTCGGGCTCGAATCCTTGTGGAACTGCACAAGTCTCTCTCTCTCTCTCTCTCTATATATATATATATATATATATATATATATGAGAATAAAGGATATGAGTTTAAGCACATAAAAAATTATTCCAGGTGTGGATGATGATCCACACCGTTCATTAGGATCTAAATATCCTCAAGGAGTAGTGGATGCAAAATCACGGGTCTTGGAGATTGTTTGCTTATCCATCAAGCAGTCCAAACTTGTTTTATTTACAGAAAATTGTTCAATTTGTAGCCACATGATGAATGTGCAAACGATTTTCAAAATTCATGATTTTTCATCACTCCCTTAGGATATGTAGGTCATGATGAACACTTTCGATCATCTCCATAGATGATCCATATATGGAAGGAGCTCCGGCACATAAATTTATATGTGCTTAAGCTCATATCCATTACTCTCTCTACACACACACACACAAATACACACACGTGACATTGATTTGAAGTATAGAAATGTAGAAAAATAAATGTCAAATGAAGAACGTTTATGAGAACATATAGAAAGATATATTTAATAAAAGTTACATTCAATTAGTTTTTTATGTTTTCCAAGTCACACCGCAATTTTAATTTTAATTTCTAAATTTGCTTGAGGTTTTATGCCAATTAATTTTGACATAGATAGAAGTTAGGACTATATATACTATATAGGCAAATGTACTTACGCACATGTACACATACTTGTACACGTTTCTTATGTTCAATAGTGCGTGATCCGTATTCATGTCATGCCTTGTGTTCTGCATGAGTGTCCTTCCCTGGTAGAACCTTTCTCTATCTACTACTTTTGGCCATGTCTTAAGTAATATCCTGCCTTCTTTTCAAATTTTCCTTGAACGTGTAAACCCTACTTGCCTTCACCCTATGAAGCACAAACACTTCAAAGTAAGTGCCATGTCTGGTTCAGACGTTTCGGATATCGACACTTTGCAAAATAGTTACCCGATGCATATAAGGCACTCTAGAGCCGTGTTGGATTTTGTAAAATATTGACTTAAATAAAATCTAAAGATCACGTGTCGGGACCTAAGAATCTAAGAGTCACATTTCGCTTAAACAAATATGAAAAGAAGCCTCTTTGACATAAGTGAATACTACATCAATAGAATCTAAACACCTGACTAACTAGGTGAAACATTAATGAGATTATTTTTGTTTTGGTTTTATTGCTATATTAGAAGTATGGATGTAAAACTATTTAGATTTTATTTTGTTTTCTATTTTACTTTTAATAGTTACATTTCTAATCAATACGGGTTTTATATAGATAGCACATACACAACCATATCATATCCCTGTGTCCTATATTTTAAGTATTTGTCATATGTCGCCGTGTTCATGTCGTATCTGTATCCTGTGTCTATGTGTCCATTCATCATAGTCTTTTGCTTGTGTTGGTTGAAATCTTTTCAAGCAGCCCAATCTGATGTATGAGATACCATATGAATTTTAAGCCCAACCATACTTGTAGATCTTGACATTATTTGGCCTATTGGATATCTTAATAGACTCTAGGTGTTAACCTCAACTTTAGCTACTGAGTTTGCATACTAGCGTAACTTTTATGTACTTGAGAATTGGCTGGAACTTTATCTGGAGTGTGTATGTGAGCAGGTCTTCAAGTTCTGAAATGCTTCTTGCAGGAAAAAAATAATATAGGAAACCTAAAACTTGGATTTTAAGATCTCAAGCATGATTATTTTCGCAAACAGTTCAATTTTCGGTCTTACTGATTGTATGGTGAATCAAGAAGCTAATCACAAGGGAAGGGGAAGAGGAAGGAACATGTTTGATAAAGTGGTGCACTGTTCTACGCTGTTAAAAGGTTTGGAGTTTTGGGGCCTTTTCGCAGTATTCATTGATCTGATGTACATTGATGCTAATTCTTGGTACCCTGCAGGAAATATTGACTCAGATTTCGGTGAGGAAAAAATGTGTAATAGGGGGGAAAAGATTATAGGGATGATAACCATTAGTGGCCTTGCGGACTAACAGAGTGATCTGTTGCACTCATCATATTTTGATTCTTTTGGGGTTTGGGGAACTCAATTGCTCAAAAACACTTTATAACTACACCAACATTTCCAAGTCATCAATTCATGGTGATATCACCACCATTCATTTGCGATATTGGTGCTTTCATGTAAGATACCAAATCTAGGTTTTAACATTACATGTCTAAAAAGTTCAAAAATGAAGTTGGGTATATTTTTGAAAATATATATGTATATATCTTTAGATTCTGGGTGAGCTCCCCTCTAAGCTATGTTGATTCCTGATATGTGGACACTTTGACACCTGTGAAAGGAGTGTACCATTTGATTTTTGGTTGTCAGATTCTTTTTTCAGTTTAGATGAACCTTTCTCTTAATCGAGAAATACCCTACATGTCTGCAGTGAGTTAAACTGGCATGCAAATCCTGGCTTCCATGTAAAATTATATTGGTGATGGAGCAATTTTGATGGCCGAAGCAACGATAGATGAAACTCATTAGGAGATTTGAGCCTGGGAGCCCTACAATCCACCCCCACCCCTTTATTTTGAGGCCCAAAGTGCAGCCTATCTTGATCCAGCCCTTCCCTGAGAGGGTGCACAGTATGGAAGACAGTGTGCCACAAGTGGGAATTGGGAAGTTGACCCGACTTCGTGTTGCCACAAATAAGGAGAATGCAGATAGAAATCCAATGTTGCAAAACAGGGTTTGTTCAGCTGATTATGTGGCCCATGGCCGCTAATAGGGTTTATACTGGTACATTATGCGGACAAGCTACATAATAGCTCTGCAGTTTATTATGCAGACACCGAGAACAACATAATCTTTATAATATGCACATAATTCTTGTTGGACTTTCATTATGGGGTGCGCAGAACCATATTAATCATTTAGTGGCTGCATCATTGTAAAGTTATTTATTCTTGTTACTAGTACAAGTACTTGTTTAGTTAATATCTACCTGTTTATACAAGTTATTTTTTCTTATCATTGTGTCATGCTCTTACTTGTTATGAATGTAAAGATGTTTATTGTTACTTGTTGTTTAAGATGTTATTTGTTACTTGTTTAGTGCTTTGTGTTGTTACTTCTCATTACTTATTGCCTAAGCTTAGTAACGAAGATTAAGCATGAGTTATTTAATTTACAGTATTTAGAAAATTTCTCTTATAGTGGCTGAACTCTTATGCATTTTGTGTAGAGGTGTAAATGGATATTTGAAATATCCGAATTATCTTCTTATCCGCATCTATTTAACGGATAAGAATATCAGTAATCAAAATCAGACTCCACTTAATATTCATCCGTTTAGTATCCACTTGTAAATGGAGCATATGTGGATATCATAGTATCCTTTTTGCTTATATTTAATATATTATCTATATATTGTATTACTTTTAGATATATGTAATGAAAGTAATATATAATTATGTCAGTGCTTGTTTCTAAATCAGTGACAAACTTTTCGGATTGGGTACCATAAGTATCAATTTTAATGAGTTTATAAAAAATGAAAATTTGTTTATGAACTAAGAGTCCGTCTACAAAGTGAGGTACCATGAGATAAAATATAATCATGCAGTGTTCTAAAAAACTCGTTATATAACTCGTTATAACGCGTTATATAACCTAACGCCGACCAATTATTACGTAACAAGGCTAAAAAATGCAATGTTTCATAAATATGGTTATTTTGCCCGTAACGTTCGTTAACTTACGTTATTAATATGACTTACCGTAACTTACTTTACGGTGCAAGTCGCCGTTTTATAAACCACCCAAATTCGCTCGGTCTAGGGCCAAAAAATCTCCCTAAAAATTTTCTCTGTAACCTCGTCATTTCTGCGATCTCGTTGTCTTCTCTGCAACCTTGTCGTCGGCGTCGAGAAAAGGAAAGAAGAAAACCTCTCTCCGATCGACATCAAAAGAAGAAGAAAAAGAAGCCCTATATCTAGTGGTTCTCCGTCGCGGTGGTTCTCGTCGGCTTCATCTTCAAGCGGTGATTCATTATCGTGGTTCTCATCGGCGTCGTCTCCAAGTACAATTAAGCTCTCTCTCTCCTCTTCCCCCGATCTCTCTCCCTGAGGGAGAGATCAGGAGGGGGAGAGATAGTAGAGAGAGATCGGGGGGAGAGATAGTAGAGAGAGAAAGAGTGATCGGTGTTGGCCCAGTGGCCTGCCACTCTAGTTTTGATGATGATTAACTCATGTAGTTATTATTTACTAATAATCTTGTGATATTTAGTTTCAGATATTTGATCAAGTTATTAGTAGGTGATTAGCTTCAACAAAGGTGTTTTGGACCTTTCACATGATGATTCAAGAGCTCGAGCGTCAAAGTTCACATCTAGCACTCGGTTGGAGTCAAGCTCGGTGAATCGCGTTTGGATCGAGTCAACTTGGAGACAGCCTTCTACAAGAAAGCTTCGGTTTGTTTAGTTTAAGATTTAGTTTAGATCCATTGTGAAGGTTAGATAGTATGATATGCTCAAGTTCACAACACACACATGTTTCATGCTTATTGGTTTTGGTTTTCGGTTTAACTGATCTTGGTTTTCATGAATAGATAGAATCAAAACAAGTTTACATGGTTTAATGTATATTAGATTTGATCTATATACATCTATGCTTCATATACTTAGAAAAACTTATTTTGATACACTATTCATGTGTTTGGAGTTTTGTATTTAGACAAAACTTATTTTTGGATTTAATGTCAAAAACATAGATATAATACCTTTCATGTATATTGGATTCTATCCATATACTATATGCTTCAAAGTTGTTTAAATATCATGTTTTTGTATTTACATGTGTTTTGAAAAAATCGGATTTCTATTTCAAAAATTCAAGTTTTAGAAAATACCGTTTTTGGTTAAGGCAAATTTTCCAAGCCACAAAAATGGTTCAAAATGTTTGTAACATGATTTGATTTTTACTCAAACATGTTTGTATTTCAAAGATATAACATGAACTAATTTTTGTGGAATTTATGTGATTTTATGTGATTTAATTAAAGATAAAAACTCAAGTTTTTAAGACCTATATTGGGCTGGATTGGTTGACTGCCGGTCGACCTGGCCGGTCGACCGTAGCAGTGGGCGGTCGACCGGGCCGGTCGACCGACGTGCACAAGCGTGCACGCAGCCAGGCTGTTGGGCCGGTCGACCGGAACGATCGACCGCCAGAGAGCCTCTGCTATCTGGAAATGGCACCGGTCGACCGACCCGGTCGACCAGCAGAGAGCTCTGCTCTCTGTATCAGCTCGGTCGACCGCCAGAGAGCCGTTGCTTTCTGGATCCAGTCCCGGCCGACCGGTAGGCGCAACAGTCAATTTTTGACCGTTGGCCGGTCGATCGGAAGGGCAATCTGGCCCTTTTCAGCTGCCAATGGGCAGATTTCCAAATGGGTTATAAATATCCATTTGGAGTTGGTTTTAACAAGAATTTTCAAGAGCAAAATTTCCATCTTTACAAGTGTTTTAACACAAGTTTTCAAAAGAGTTTTTAAGCTAAAAGATTTGATCTTTATTTGTTTTAAAAGGGTTGGAGAATTCAAAGAAAAAGGATGTCTTTGGGATTGTTTTTGATCTTCACTTTATATTCATTCTAAAAGTTTTTCCAAGAGTTTTTCTTTGTGATTTTGATTTTCAAACTCTTTATTTCTCACACTTGAGCTTATCATTCTATCCTATCTATAGGATCTTTGTTTAGTGAGAAAATATTTAGTTTGTGGACTTTGTGATCACCAAGTGTAAACCTTCCATTCATTGTGATATCCCTCTAGTGAGAGGTGATTGAGTTGTTATCCCTCAAGTGTGAGGTGATAGTGGAAGTGGTATTTGGCTCCCTCTAGTGAGAGGTGGAGATTGTGTTGGAATCCCTCAAGTGTGAGGTGATTGATTTGTTGTTTGGCTAAGTGCCTATCCCTCTAAGTGTAGAGGTGATTTGTTTGTGCCTTGCCTCTAGTGAGAGGTTGTATTGGTTGAGAGAGGAGTTGTGTACTCCCGATTGTATTTAACTAAATCCTCAGTGGAGGTTCCCTGTGTGGGAAGTCCTGTGTGGACGAGTTAGTGGAAATCCTTCTGTGTGAGGGCGGGGACGTAGAGCTGTGTGCTCGAAACTCGAAACATATCTCGGTGTTTGCGTTTGATCCACTTTCTCTAACACTCTTACATTTGAGCATTGCATCTCACTGTCATATCATATACATACTTGTGTTGTTTGTGTGTGCTCATACTTGTTTAACCAAGAGAGCTTTACATAGCACCTCAACTCTTATTTAGAGGAATTCAGAGGAGTTAGTCCAGAGTCATTCACCGGGAATTCGGCTATACTCGTTGGTTACACTAAGTGTGTTGCATTAAGTTTTTAATTCCGCATTATTGATCATTAGATTAGCCTTACACCTATTCACCCCCCTCTAGGTGTATTTTCAATCGGGGGAGAGCGAAATATCTGGAGGGGGAGGGCAAAGAGAGATAATTGCCTAAAATATTAGCTGAGATAATATTATCAAAAGATAATTGCTAAAATTTATCATGCTTATTATAATCCAATTATCATGCTTGTTATAATTCAGTTATCATGCTTGTTATAATTAAGTAATTCAATTATCATGCATGTTATCATGCTTTTTATTTCAGAATAGTATGATTACTTTGTTTTGTATAACTATGACTTATGTTTGCATATTTAGTTTGTTATGTTTGTGAAGCGTCTTTTTCTCGTAAGACGGAAGTGGGGAATTTGTTATGTTTGCAAACTTATTATAACTTGTGAATGTGAAAAATTATTGTGATACTTGCTAAAAACTATTGTGAGCCGTGCTAAATGTGTTATATATTGTTTTAATAGTTTGTTAGATTTTTTAAAATTATTTTCTTATTTATAATTTTAAAAATTCTTAAATAAAATATATAAATTTATTTATATTAAATAAATATTAAATCGCGTAACCTACGTTATGCGTTATGTTATAACCTATGTTAACATAATAAAGAAAAAAACAGTACGTTATATTATCGTTATTTTAAACATTGATCATGCCTAACTTGAAGTTGACTATTAGTAGGGTCGGCCTCACTACTTTTCTCTCACAAGCTCATTTTTGTAAATGAGTTGCGAGTTCATAAACAATATTCCAAAAAGGGAAACTATGGTTGCAAAATGGATATCTGCATATTCAAATCCACTTCATGTACAAGTGGATACATGTATTAATAATTAGTATAATCGAGCGAATATGGTTATCGCGGTATCCGCTTCGTATCTAGTTCGTTTACACCTACAATTTTGTGAATAATTCAGCATTTAAAAAATATCTTATTCACTAAAATACTAGTTATGCATTACGCAATACTGGGACACATGCATAACAAATGTTTAAATGGCATTGCAGAAATCAAGCCCTGATTACAGATATGATTATAAAGAGAAATACATTTGTTTTTGGTGGAAAGAAATTAATAGGGTTGGAAGTGGGCCGCATAGTGCTATGCTTAGCCATGTCCAGGCACGAGCCATATAAAATAGCTACATGCAAGCACGATCCAGAGTATTGTTGACTATAAGTCAGGTACCAGTCCATGGGATACTGACCCACGTGTTGTGCTATACTGGCTCATCGGTGCCTTAAGTCTTCTACTTTGTGCCTAATTTGAGTTTCCTACTTGTTTCTCTATAATAGTATAATTTACTTAAACTTACGTAAAACTAAATCAAAGCTAATAAGTAATAACACAACACCAATAAGATAAAAAGAGAACAAACAACATAAAACTAAATAATTGTACTAATAGCACAACCTCCTATTTGTTTATCTATACTAGTAGTTTTGTTTAATTAGTGGGTGGTTTAGATCCAATCTAAATCATTTAGTCTTTGGTCTTTTTACTCTTTAGAATAGACTTAGTGATTAAGTCGTGCGGGCCCCAACTGGTAATACTTAGTTTAAGAGTTACGAAGTTAAGATAGTAAAGTGAATAATGTGTAATAGATGTTTTTTTATTACTAATTAGAATTTTTGTTTAATTTATAGTAGTATTTAAACAGTGCCTCTAATTGGGCCTTCAATCTGGTTCCATCATTGCCGCGTTTGGGCTGTCGTGCCGGGTGAAGTAGAGTCTAGGCACAACCCGAAAAGAATATGGGCTGTAATTTTAAGGCCCAGGCATGGCCCACTACTATTTAGACATTCATGTGCTATAAAATATCGTGTCGGCCCACCATGCCTGGCCAACGCGGACCCATTTCCAACCCTAGAAATTTAGTTGCACAAAGGAATTGGTTGTCACCAGAAATGATACGAAACAAAAGGGCAGAAAACGAGAAGAAAATACAAGGAAATGATAACCAAATAACCCAAGCTTACTTCATAATCAATACAAATATATCTACAACCTGCTAGTTGAGCCACCATGCGTAGGGATAGAAATAAACAAGATAAAACTGACTGCTAAACCTAATCGTATACAATGTTAGAAAAGGACGGCCCCCAACCCATGCACCTAGCTGCCTAGGATAAAAACCTTCTTCCCTTAATTTGAATAAAATTAAGAGCTTATGTCTGCTCGTTGTCATTGCTGCAAAGCTTCAATGGCCAGCCCCAGTCCTTGGAAGCTGCTGCAGCCATGCCCGCAGTCGTGAGACGCCACTATATGCAGTCTCATTGGTTGGTTCCCTCTCTTCAAGAGGCTCCTTGTTGGTGAGTTCCATTGCATCAAGGTATGCAACGTAAGGGTCAATCATGTTGCGGGCAGCTGTCAAACATTTACCAAGAGGTCTAGGGGGTCATTCAGTTTGTAGTTGCTTCTTTTCTTCAAGTATTTGTAATTTTCATTACAGTACTTCTCATTTGAGGTGATGCTCAAGTTTAGCGATGTGATCTTCATGGTGTTCATCTTGGGTAGGACGATCAATTTGTTGACATACTCAATCTATGCATTGTGTGACTGAAGAAGTCTTTGAGTAGTCTTCGTTGATTTTGATGAGTGAAGAGTGTGGAAAGTATGGCTGAGTAGTGGGAGAAGTCATGGATGGCAATCAATGAATCAGAGTTAGGCTATGGTACCTAACGGCAAAAAATGAGTAGGAGGAATTTTATTACTAAAAACTGTAGCAATCTACAGGCATGCATGAAATTAATTACAAGAATAAATGAATTGGATAAATAAAAACTGAAATAGAATAAGAATAATGTTGTAAAACTCCGAGAATATAACACCAAAGCAGAGAATTTTAGAAACAGAGTAGAAGTAGGAATTCTTATTGATTTCTGAATTTGTGTACATTGAAATGAACCAGGAAGGGCCTATTTATAGGAAAAACTTTGGGGTACTATGCAGTCGCTTGCGTCATCGCTTACATCAGCGCATAGTAAACTTATTAATGGTGCACAGTAACGTTAGGTGGTGGAGTTGACGGGGTGGACAGACATTGCTGTGGACTGTGGACTTTTCTTAACACTCCCTCTTGGCTGTCCACCATACATGATGTCTCATTAAAAACCTTGCTAGGAAAACCCAGTGGGACAAAACCATAGCGAAGGGAAAAAGAGTACATCATCTCTGTATACGTGTTCTATGCTGCCTCGTTAAAAACCTTACCAGGAAAACCCTGTGGGACAAAACCATAGTAAGGGAAAAAGAGTGCAGCCACGTAAGCTCCCCCTCAAGTTGACATAAGTAGTTCTTCTTCATAAGTCTCGCTTATGACGCATCCCAATATCATGAAAAAGCTTTCTGAGAGTTGTAGGGGAAGTGCTTTTGTAAAGAGATCTGCCACATTATCACTTGATCGGATATACTGAATATTAATTTTCTTATCCTTTTCAAGCTCTTGGCTGAATGAGAAGAACTTCGGGGGTATATGCTTGGTACGGTCGCTTTTGATGAATCCTTCCTTCATTTGAGCGACACATGCAACATTGTCTTCAAACAGTACTGTTGGATCTCTGTTGACTGGTATTCCACAAGTTTCTTGGATGTGTTGAGTCACAGACCTTAGCCATACACATTCTCGACTTGCTTCATGAAGTGCTATGACTTCAGCATGATTAGAAGAGGTGGCAATAAGTGTTTGCTTTTGTGAACGCCAAGAGATCGCCGCATCTCCACATGTGAATACATATCCTGTTTGAGACTTGGCTTTATGTGGATCTGACAAATAACCTGCATCTGCATAACCAGTTATTTCTTGTTTTGATCCTCTGGAATAAAACAAATCAAAGTTGTTCCTCGAAGATAACGAAATACATGTTTAATACCATTCCAATGTCTCTGTGTAGGAGATGAGCTAAATCTTGCTAATAAGTTAGTAGCAAATGCTATATCTGATCGGGTACAATTAGTTAGATACATAAGAGCTCCAATTGCACTTAGGTATGGTACTTCAGGGCTAAGAACCTCTTCATTATCTTCGCGAGGGCGAAATGGATCTTTTTCCACATTCAATGATCTAACAACCATTGGAGTGCTTAAAGGATTTGCTTTATCCATTTTGAAGCGTTTTAAGACCTTTTCAGTGTAATTTGATTGATGCAAAAGTATTCCACTTTGAAAGTGCTCAATCTGTAAACCAATACAATATTTGGTTTTCCCAAGATCTTTCATTTCAAATTCATTCTTTAAATATATCATTGCTTCTAGGATTTCTTTGTGAGTCCCAATAATGTTTAAATCATCAACATATACAGCAATGATAATGAATCCGGATGTTGTTTTTTTATAAAAACACATGGGCATATAGGATTATTTACATATCCTTCTTTTAATAAATACTCGCTTAAGCGATTATACCACATGCGCCCTGATTGTTTTAACCCATATAACGATCTTTGCAATTTGATCGAATATAATTCTTTGGGTTTTGAACTTAATGCTTCAGGCATTTTAAATCCTTCAGGGATTTTCATATAAATATCGCTATCAAGCGATTCATATAAATAAGCTGTAACAACATCCATAAGACGCATTTCTAAATTTTAGAAACTGCTAAGCTGATTAAATATCTAAACGTAATTGCATCCATTACTGAGAATACGTTTCTTCATAATCAATTCCAGGTCTTTGCGAAAAACCTTGAGCAACAAGTAGAGCTTTATATCTTACAATCTCGTTTTTCTCATTGCGTTTTCGTACAAAGAACCATTTGTATCATACTGGCCTCACGGCTACAGGCGTGAGGATAATAGGTCCAAATACTTTACGCTTATTAAGCGAACTCAATTCAGCATGTATAGCGTCTTTCCACTTTGTCCAATCATGTCTATTTTGACATTCAGTGACGGATCTTAGTTCAGGATCCTCACTTCCGTTAACAATATCACATGATACGGAATAGGAAAATATTTCATCCATATTTTTCATCTCATTGCGATTTCATAATCCTTCTGTATTGACATAATCAATAGAGATCTCATAATTTTCTATATCTTCAGGATTTTCATCTCTTGATTTGTCTTATTTTGTGTTTCTTCTGGAACACATTCTTGTATATTGGGTTTATTTTGTGTTTCTTCTGGAACACATTCTTGCACATTGGGGTCATCGTGCTTATCTGCTCCTTTTCTTTTTCGAGCATTTTTATCTTTAGAACCGATTGGTCTACCACGCTTCAGGCGTGTCTTAGACTCATTAGTGACTTCATTCTCGGATTGTCCTTTTGGGATTTCAATCCGAGCAGGAGCATTTACAGCTGGTATATATGATTTAGTCACTCTTTTTGTATCAGTGAACGCATCTAGCAATTGATTTGCTATTTCTTATAAATGCATAATCTTTTGCACTTCTGTCTCACATTGTCTTGTGTGAGGATCAAGATGCAATAAGGATGGTTCACTCCATATAATCTCCTTCTCCAGCTGTTTCTTTTCTCCCCCTAATGCTGTGAAAATTGCCCTATTGAAGTGGCAATCAGCAAACCGAGCCGTAAAAACATCACCGGTTTTAGGTTCAAGATATCTTATAATAGAAGGAGATTCGTAACCGACATATATTCCCAGTCTTCTTTTAGGACCCATCTTTGTACGCTGTGGTGGTGGAGCAATCGGTACATATACCGCACAACCAAAAATTCTAAAATGGGAAATATTTGGTTCTTGACCAAATGCTAATTGTAGAGGGGAGTACTCATGATATGCACTTGGTCTGATGCGAATTAATGATGCAGCATGTAAAACTGCATGACCCCATACAGAAATAGGAAGCTTTGTTCTCATTATTAATGGTCTAGCAATAAGTTGGAGGCGCTTAATCAGTGACTCTGTCAAACCATTTTGTGTATGTACATGGGCAACAGGATGTTCAACAACTATTCCAATTGACATACAATAATCATTAAACGCCTGAGACGTAAACTCACCAGCATTGTCAAGTCTAACTCTTTTGATTGTATAATCAGGAAATTGTGCTCTTAATCTAATTATCTGTGCAAGAAATCTCGCAAATGCCACATTGCGAGTTGACAATAAACAAACGTGTGACCATCTACTAGAGGCATCTATCAATACCATAAAATATCTAAATGGTCCACACAATGGGTGTATAGGCCCACAGATATCACCTTGGATACGTTCAAGAAATGTAGGTGATTCTGTTTTTATTTTAGCTGGTGATGGCCTTGTGATTAATTTTCCTAGAGAATAAGCCTCACATGGAATTTTACTAACTTGAAGGATCTTCTGGCCCTTTAATGTATGTCCATGTGAATTCTCAATAATTCTTCGCATCATCATTGAATCAGGATGACCTAAACGATCATGCCACAGAGTTATTGTCTCTGTATCTTCTTTAACTACCATATGTGATTATATCACATTTATATATGTGTAATGCAATCCTGAGGAAAGTTTTGGTAGTTTTTCTAGTATGCACTTCTTTCCTGATACATAAGTAGTAAAATACATATACTTCATATTTTCTTCAGTTGCAGACTGAGTATCATATCCATGAAGATATATGTCATTAAAACTCAACAAATTTCTTTTAGATTTTGGTGAGAACAAAGCATCTTTTATGAAAAACTTTGTTCCATTTGGCAATTTAAAGCTGGCTTTACCAGTCCCTTCAATCAAGTCTACAGGACCTGATATTGTATTGATGATTGCCTTTGTTGGTTTTAATTCAGAGAAGTACTTTTATGTTTGAGAATAGTATGTGTTGTACCGCTATCCGGTATGCAAATTCTCCACTTTTGGTCTTGACTTCATCATTAGAATAATTCATTTCAAGCTTCATGCAAAATAAACAATTTGGTAAGAATAAAATTTGAAACATATTATTATAAGGGAAATAATTCATTCAAAGATAAATTTGAAAATTACAAATAACAAAATATGATAATACATAACCATATGTCTAATTATCACCAGTATCATGATGGATTGGAAGATCAACAAAATCATCTGTAAAATCTGAAGCATCAAGATGAGTTGAATCATCTATAGGATCATCATGTTCAGTGAAATTCACTTCTTTCTCTTTTCCTTTCAAGGATGCTTTGTAAAGCTTGCAAAGGTGCTCCGGTGTTCGGCACACTTTAGACCAGTATTTTTGAGCCACATTTATAACAGGAATCTTCAGGATTCCGAAGAGAACTTTCACGAACATCTTTTCCTTTATCATGTCTTTCTACATGATGCTTCTTGTGAATCGCGTTATTCTGTGAAGGGTCGTAAAAACCACTTCGACCGCGTCCACGGCCACGTCCACGGCCACGACCACGTCCACGGCCGCGACCATAATTATATCCTCGTCCATAATTTTTAGAAAATGCAGCATTTGCTTCTGGAAATGCTGCTGAACCAGTAGGACGAGACTGATGATTTTGATCAAAAGTTCTTTATTTTTCTCTGCCACAAGAAGAGATGAAATTAGTTCAGAATATTTCTTAAAACCACGCAACCTATATTGTTGTTGCAGTGTTATATTAGATGCATGAAATGTGGAGTAAGTCTTCTCCAACATTTCTTCATCCGTGATATCTACCCCACAGAATTTCAACTGGGATACTATTCTGAACATTGCAGAGTTGTAGTCGCTAACTTTCTTAAAATCTTAGAAGCGCAAAGCATTCCATTCATCACGGGTGGCAGGGAGTATAACTTCCTTTTGGTGATCAAATCTTTCTTTGAGATTTTTCCATAAGACACCTGGGTCTCTTACAGTGAGATATTCACATTTTAAACTTTCGTCAAGATGTCTGCGGATAAAGATTGTCGCCTTTGCCTTATCTTGCAATGTCGTAGAGTTTATTTTTTAATGGTTTCAGTGAGACCCATTGACTCAAGATGCATCTCAATATCAATAACCCAAGACATATAATTCCTTCCCGTGATATCAAGTGGAATGAACTCAAGCTTTGCAAAGTTTGACATGGTGATAACTATAACAAAATATAAAAATAATTAGAATCATAACATTTTTATTTCTTAAAGAAAACTTGCATGTCAATCATAATAGCTACAAGCAGAAGAGGGAAGGTGAACATTAAAATAAAAAAATACGGGTACAATTCACTTGGATCCATATCTCCAAGAAAAACGAAAGAAGTATTGATGATGATGACGGCAATAATAAACATCAAAAATAGACTAAGCATCTTGCGAAAAACTCGAACACAAAGCTTCTGAAGATGATGAAAATTTTGAGAATGAAGAGAGATTGTGGAGTGAGTTATGTGGTTTAGAATTCACCAATATATAGGATGAAAATAGCCGTTTATAGCCGTTGGGGTTTCAGCCGTTTGGGGATATAACCGTTGGGGGTTTATGGCCGTTGGGGGAGAGAGAAAAATAATTTAGATTCTATATAATTAAATATTGTAATTAAGGAAATGGTAAAATAAATGCATTGTTTAACATATATTTATGAGCTATAATATATGCACGCCACTCTACTTGGTGGGTGTTTTGCAGGCATAATTAATAAAGCAATAATTATTGAAATAAATATTGGCACACCACGCTACTCGGTAAACCTTTCAGCGGGTGTTTATACATATATAAATAACAGAATAATAAAGTATACAATATTAGTAGCTTGGGGTTTAATCCACGCAAGCATCAAATTAGAGGTTAGTAAAGATATCATAATCACATCACTTTACTATAAATAGGTGGCAGAGCCTCCTTTCATTATAGTAGTGGTGTTATATGAATATAATTAGTATAATAATTCAGTTTTTCGTAATCACATCACATTTCTATAAATAGGTGGCAGAGCCTCCTTTCATTATAGTAGTGGTGTTATACGAATATAATAATTATAGTAACTTGTCATTTTTACCTTGAGATTGTAGAGGTAGAGGCTGAGACTTGTGATAGGACTTTTCCTTGAGCAATGGAAGCAGAGGCTCGTGACAAGTTTTACCTTAAGCTAATGGAAGCAGAGACTTGACGTGGTAGGCTTTTTCCCTGAGCTGACGGAGGTAGAGGCTGGGGACAGATTAGAGTGATCGTGCTGATAACGTGTTGTAAAACTCCGAGAATATAACACCAAAGCAGAGAATTTTAGAGACAGAGTAGAAGTAGGAATTCTTATTGATTTCTGAATTTATGTGCATTGAAATGAACCAGGAAGGGCCTATTTATAGGAAAAACTTTGGGGTACTATGCAGTCGCTTGCGTCATCGCTTACATCAGCGCATAGTAAACTTATTAATGGTGCACAATAACGTTAGGTGGTGGAGTTGACGGGGTGGACAGACATTGCTGTGGACTGTGGACTTTTCTTAACAAATAATTCATATTCCAAACTGAGTACATCCCTTGAGTGCAGCCTCTTTATAGGTTTTACTTGAAGAAAAGATAAAGATAATTCTGAACCTAGCTGAACGAACTAAACTAACTAATCAGACTTTAAATTAAACTACAAAACTTTGTCCTAAAACTTGGAATTATTCAGGTAAATGGTAAACCACATAAATAGTTAGCAAAATCAATTTCTTCCCCCTCTTTTTATCGCAAGTACTTAAAAGATACCGTCCCAAATATTCTAATTCAAATTGTGAACAAAATCTAAATAACTTCTTAATAATCCCAAATACTTAAAGATTGTTAAGAAAAGTCCACAGTCCACAACAATGTCTATCCACCCCGTCAACTCCACCACTTAACGTTATTGTGCACCATTAATAAGTTTACTATGCGCTGATGTAAGCGATGACGCAAGCGACTGCATAGTACCCCAAAGTTTTTCTTATAAATAGGCCCTTCTTGGTTCATTTCAATGTACACAAATTCAGAAATCAATAAGGATTCCTACTTCTACTCTGTCTCTAAAATTCTCTACTTTGGTGTTATATTCTCGGAGTTTTACAACACGTTATCAGCACGATCACTCTAGTCTGTCCCCAGCCTCTACCTCCGTCAGCTCAGGGAAAAAGCCTACCACGTCAAGTCTCTGCCTCCATTAGCTTAAGGTAAAACTTGTCACGAGCCTCTGCTTCCATTGCTCAAGGAAAAGTCCTATCACAAGTCCCAGCCTCTACCTCTACAATCTCAAGGTAAAAATGAAGTTACTATAATTATAATATGATATCTTTACTAACCTCTAATTTGATGCTTGCGTAGATTAAACCCCAAGCTACTAATATTGTATACTTTATTATTCTGTTATTTATATATGTATAAACACCCACTGAAAGGTTTACCGAGTAGCGTGGTGTGCCAATATTTATTTCAATAATTATTGCTTTATTAATTATGCCTGCAAAACACCCACCAAGTAGAGTGGCGTGCATATATTATAGCTCATAAATATATGTAGTACAATGCATTTATTTTACCATTTCCTTAATTACAATATTTAATTATATAAAATCTAAATTATTTTTCTCTCTCCCCCAACGGCCATAAACCCCAAACGGCTGAAACCCCAACGGCTATAAACGACTATTTTTCATCCTATATATTGGTGAATTCTAAACCACATAACTCACTCCTCAATCTCTCTTCATTCTCAAAATTTTCATCATCTCCAGAAGCTTTGTGTTCGAGTTTTTCGCAAGATGCTTAGTCTATTTTTGATGTTTATTATTGCCGTCATCATCATCAATACTTCTTTCGTTTTTCTTGGAGATATGGATCCAAGTGAATTGTACCCGTATTTTTTTATTTTAATGTTCACCTTCCCTCTTCTGCTTGTAGCTATTATGATTGACATGCAAGTTTTCTTTGAGAAATAAAAAATGTTATGATTCTAATTATTTTTATATTTTGTTATAGTTATCACCATGTCAAACTTTGCAAAGCTTGAGTTCATTCCACTTGATATCACGGGAAGGAATTATATGTCTTGGGTTATTGATATTGAGATGCATCTTGAGTCAATGGGTCTCACTGAAACCATTAAAGAAATAAACTCTACGACATTGCAAGATAAGGCAAAGGCGACAATCTTTATCCGCAGACATCTTGACGAAAGTTTAAAATGTGAATATCTCACTGTAAGAGACCCAGGTGTCTTATGGAAAAATCTCAAAGAAAGATTTGATCACCAAAAGGAAGTTATACTCCCTGCCACCCGTGATGAATGGAATGCTTTGCGCTTCTAAGATTTTAAGAAAGTTAGCGACTACAACTCTGCAATGTTCAGAATAGTATCCCAGTTGAAATTCTGTGGGGTAGATATCACGGATGAAGAAATGTTGGAGAAGACTTACTCCACATTTCATGCATCTAATATAACACTGCAACAACAATATAGGTTGCGTGGTTTTAAGAAATATTCTGAACTAATTTCATCTCTTCTTGTGGCAGAGAAAAATAAAGAACTTTTGATCAAAAATCATCAGTCTCGTCCTACTGGTTCAGCAGCATTTCCAGAAGCAAATGCTGCATTTTCTAAAAATTATGGACGAGGATATAATTATGGTCGCGGCCGTGGACGTGGCCGTGGACGTGGCCGTGGACGCGGTCGAAGTGGTTTTTACGACCCTTCACAGAATAACGCGATCTACAAGAAGCATCATGTAGAAAGACATGATAAAGGAAAAGATGTTCGTGAAAGTTCTCTTCGGAATCCTGAAAATTCTTGTTATAAATGTGGCTCCAAAGGACACTGGTCTAGAGTGTGCCGAACACCGGAGCACCTTTGCAAGCTTTACAAAGCATCCTTGAAAGGAAAAGAGAAAGAAGTGAATTTCACTGAACATGATGATCCTATGGATGATTCAACTCATCTTGATGCTTCAGATTTTACTGATGATTTTGTTGATCTTCCAACCCATCATAACACTGGTGATAATTAGACATATGGTTATGTATTATCATATTTTGTTATTTGTAATTTTCAAATTTATCTTTGAATGAAATATTTTCCTTATAGTAATATGTTTCAAATTTTATTCTTATCAAATTGTTTATTTTGCATGAAGCTTGATATGGATTATTCTAATGATGAAGTCAAGACCAAAAGTGGAGAGATTTGCATACCGAATAGCGGTACAACACATACTATTCTCAAACATAAAAGTTACTTCTCTGAATTAAAACCAACAAAGGCAATCATCAATACAATATCAGGTCCTGTAGACTTGATTGAAGGGACTGGTAAAGCCAGCTTTATATTGCCAAATGGAACAAAGTTTTTCATAAAAGATGCTTTGTTCTCACCAAAATCCAAAAGAAATTTGTTAAGTTTTAATGATATATATCTTCATGGATATGATACTCAGTCTGCAACTGAAGAAAATAGGAAGTATATGTATCTTACTACTTATGTATCAGGAAAGAAGTGCATAATAGAAAAACTATCAAAGCTTTCCTCAGGATTGCATTACACATATATAAATGTGATAGAGTCACATATGGTAGTTAAAGAAGATACGGAGACAGTAACTCTGTGGCATGATCGTTTAGGCCATCCTGCTTCAATGATGATGCGAAGAATTATTGAGAATTCACATGGACATACATTAAAGGGCCAGAAGATCCTTCAAGTTAGTAAAATTCCATGTGAGGCTTGTTCTCTAGGAAAATTAATCACAAGGCCATCACCAGCTAAAATAAAAACAGAATCACCTACATTTCTTGAACGTATCCAAGGTGATATCTGTGGGCTTATACACCCATTGTGTGGACCATTTAGATATTTTATGGTATTGATAGATGCCTCCAGTAGATGGTCACACGTTTGTTTATTGTCAACTCGCAATGTGGCATTTGCGAAATTTCTTGCACAGATAATTAGATTAAGAGCACAATTTCCTGCTTATACAATCAAGAGAGTTAGACTTGACAATGCTGGTGAATTTACGTCTCAGGCGTTTAATGATTATTGTATGTCAATTGTAATAGTTGTTGAACATCCTGTTGCCCATGTACATAAACAAAATGGTTTGGCTGAGTCACTGATTAAGCGCCTCCAACTTATTGCTAGACCATTAATAATGAGAACAAAACTTCCTATTTCTGTATGGGGTCATGCAGTTTTACATGCTGCAGCATTAATTCGCATCAGACCAAGTGCATATCATGAGTACTCCCCTCTACAATTAGCATTTGGTCAAGAGCCAAATATTTCCCATCTTAGAATTTTTGGTTGTGCGGTATATGTGCCGATTGCTCCACCACAAAGTACAAAGATGGGTCCTCAAAGAAGACTGGGAATATATGTCGGATATGAATCTCCTTCTATTATAAGATATCTTGAACCTAAAACCGGTGATGTTTTTACGGCTCGGTTTGCTGATTGCCACTTCAATGAGGCAATTTTCCCAGCATTAGGGGGAGAAAAGAAACAGCTGGAGAAAGAGATTACATGGAGTGAACCATCCTTGTTGCATCTTGATCCTCACACAAGACAATGTGAGACAGAAGTGCAAAAGATTATGCATTTACAAGAAATAGCAAATCAATTGCCAGATGCGTTCAATGATACAAAAAGAGTGACTAAATCATATATACCAACTGTAAATGCTCCTACTCGGATTGAAATCCCAAAAGGACAATCCGAGAATGAAGTCACTAATGAGTCTAAGACACGCCTGAAGCGTGGTAGACTAATCGGTTTCAAAGATAAAAATCCTCGAAAAAGAAAAGGAGCAGATAAGCACGATGACCCAATGTGCAAGAATGTGTTCCAGAAGAAACACAAAATAAACCCAATATACAAGAATGTGTTCCAGAAGAAACACAAAATAAGACAAATCAAGAGATGAAAAATCCTGAAGATATAGAAAATTATGAGATCTCTATTGATTATGTCAATACAGGAGGATTATGGAATCGCAATGAGATGGAAAATATGGATGAAATATTTTCCTATTCCGTAGCATGTGATATTGTTAACGGAAGTGAGGATCCTGAACTAAGATCCGTCACTGAATGTCAAAATAGACACGATTGGACAAAGTGGAAAGACGCTATACAGGCTGAATTGAGTTCGCTTAATAAGCGTAAAGTATTTGGACCTATTATCCTCACGTCTGAAGCCGTGAGGCCAGTAGGATACAAATGGGTCTTTGTACGAAAACGCAATGAGAAAAACGAGATTGTAAGATATAAAGCTCGACTTGTTACTCAAGGTTTTTCGCAAAGACCTGGAATTGATTATGAAGAAACGTATTCTCCAGTAATGGATGCAATTACGTTTAGATATTTAATCAGCCTAGCAGTTTCTAAAAATTTAGAAATGCGTCTTATGGATGTTGTTACAGCTTATTTATATGGATCGCTTGATAGCGATATTTATATGAAAATCCTGAAGGATTTAAAATGTCTGAAGCATTAAGTTCAAATCCCAAAGAATTATATTCGATCAAATTGTAAAGATCGTTATATGGGTTAAAACAATCATGGCGCATGTGGTATAATCGCTTAACGAGTATTTATTAAAAGAAGGATATGTAAATAATCCTATATGCCCATGTGTTTTTATAAAGAAAACAACATCCGGATTCATTATCATTGCTGTATATGTTGATGATTTAAACATTATTGGGACTCACAAAGAAATCCTAGAAGTAATGATATATTTAAAGAATGAATTTGAAATGAAAGACCTTGGGAAAACAAAATATTGTATTGGTTTATAGATTGAGCACTTTCAAAGTGGAATATTTTGCATCAATCAAATTACACTGAAAAGGTCTTAAAACGCTTCAAAATGAATAAAGCAAATTTTTTAAGCACTCCAATGGTTGTTAGATCATTGAATGTGGAAAAAGATTCATTTCGCCCTCGCGAAGATAATGAAGAGGTTCTTGGTCCTGAAGTACCATACCTAAGTGCAATTGGAGCTCTTATGTATCTAGCTAATTGTACCCGACCAGATATAGCATTTGCTACTAACTTATTAGCAAGATTTAGCTCATCTCCTACACGGAGACATTGGAATGGTATTAAACATGTATTTCGTTATCTTCGAGGAACAACTAACTTTGGTTTGTTTTATTCCAGATGATCAAAACAAGAAATAACTGGTTGTGCAGATGCAGGTTATTTGTCAGATCCACATAAAGCCAAGTCTCAAACAGGATATGTATTCACATGTGGAGGTGCGGCGATCTCTTGGCGTTCACAAAAGCAGACACTTATTGTCACCTCTTCTAATCATGCTGAAGTCATAGCACTTCATGAAGCAAGTCGAGAATGTGTATGGCTAGGTCTGTAACTCAACACATCTAAGAAACTTGTGGATTACTAGTCAATAGAGATCCAACAGTACTGTTTGAAGACAATGCTGCATGTGTCGCTCAAATGAAGGAAGGATTCATCAAAAGCGACCGTACCAAGCATATACCCCTGAAGTTCTTCTCATTCAGCCAAGAGCTTGAAAAGGATAAGAAAATTAATATTCAGTATATCCGATCAAGTGATAATGTGGCAGATCTCTTTACAAAGGCACTTCCCCCTACAACTCTCAGAAAGCTTATTCATGATATTGGGATGCGTCATAAGCGAGACTTATGAAGAAGAACTACTTATGTCAACTTGAGGGGGAGCTTACGTGGCTGCACTCTTTTTTCCTTACTATGGTTTTGTCCCACAGGGTTTTCCTGGTAAGGTTTTTAACGAGACAGCATAGAACACGTATACTGAGATGATGTACTCTTTTTCCCTTCGCTATGGTTTTGTCCCACTGGGTTTTCCTAGCAAGGTTTTTAATGAGACATCATGTATGGTGGACAGCCAAGGGGGAGTGTTAAGAAAAGTCCACAGTCCACAGCAATGTCTGCCCACCCCGTCGACTCCACCACCTAACGTTACTGTGCACCATTAATAAGTTTACTATGCGTTGATGTAAGCGATGACGCAAGCGACTGCATAGTACCCCAAAGTTTTTCCTATAAATAGGCCCTTCCTGGTTCATTTCAATGTACACAAATTCAGAAATCAATAAGAATTACTCTGTCTCTAAAATTCTCTGCTTTGGTGTTATATTCTCGGAGTTTTACAACAAAGATAAGATTGCTCCCTATAAAATACTTAAACTAAACACCATAACTAACAAGTAACAACTAATTAATCTAATCAAATCCTGCTCCTGCAAATTATAGCTACCATATTAAATGTTGTGTTGTGTAACACGTTAAAATGTTTTCTAACACTTGTTAAGTATTTGAAGCCCTCATGTGAACAGAAAACTGCACCTGCATGTGATCTGTCTCCATCCATATGGAGAGCTAGCAGGATGTATTTTTGAATATTGTAAGTTTATTAACTTGCAACTATGTTACAGTACGTTAACCCCAAGCAAACCATGTTATATCCAGAGCAAACCAAGCTAACTTAGTCACAAACTCACATTCAATCAGTTTGAACCACGTCTCTAATGACAAAACCTGATATTGAGAAATATATAAATAGGCCTTATTGGCCAATGGCTTTGAACTTGACTTCATGCCAATCGAAACTTGCCCATGTCAATATCTAATTAGAAACTATTTTGTCATAAACCCTTCTAAAGATTGAAATTAAAGTAATCCCAAGTTTTTATATTAAAAAAAGAGAAAATAAATGCTTATATACCGTTAGATATTATAAGTACTTAGTTAATTAGTAA
The DNA here is from genome assembly GCA_038442645.1 of Agave tequilana. Classification (NCBI taxonomy): domain Eukaryota; kingdom Viridiplantae; phylum Streptophyta; class Magnoliopsida; order Asparagales; family Asparagaceae; genus Agave; species Agave tequilana. The sequence goes on from JAVJIF010020690.1 coordinate 33,231, forward strand.
AATTATTTGAGTATAAGGTCTTAGTAGTATTATGAGCATGGTTTCACTCCCAAAATGACTTGGAGTTGACCGTCAATTTTTTGTATCGGAAGTGGCCATGTCGGCCATATCGATCGTCTTGGAGATATTGGTCTCGGCAAAAAAAGAATTTTAAAAAATAATTAAAAGTGTTCTAAAAATGTTTAGATAATTACTAGCATTTTAACATATTTTTTAGAATAATGTATAAAATTTGAATCACATTTCGACAATATATTATAATATGCAGCAGTTGGTGCAAAGACAAAATAGATACAAATAGGTAATTACCTTAACAATGCATAAAAAATAAAGAGATTGCTTGTTCACGGTGTGTATGAGGTGAAGGTGGTTCAGTTTCTCTTGCAATTAGATGAGGACATCGTTTGCTAACAAACTAACGAATTCATAGCCATTTTAATGAAGTCATTTTAATTTTTTTAACAAACTAAACAAATAAATTAATTATAATTATGCTTTAAAATTTAATTTTTATTTTTTTGCCAAGTATTAGCAAAGTAATAATATAATTATTTAACTACATTTATTTATAGTAAGGAATGCAACAATTATTTTTGTTAACTAATTCATTAAAAATTTTCTCAATAAACTAATTCAATAAATAATTTGTAGCTAACTGATCAATTTAACTAATGGAACTAACATTATCACTTAACCTTAACTTGTGTCAATGTTATTTAACTTATTATGTTAGTTATATTGAAAGTTTAAAACTAACACTTTCAGTTTAACTATTGAAGCCAATCTATATATTTAACTATGAAGCAACTTATATCTTTTCATTTTTTTGTTTTATTTTTTAATATTTTTTCTGATTCTATCTACTTTTTAATTATACTTCTTTTTTTCTTTTTTTATTTTTTAATGAATATCTTTTCTACATATTTAATTTCTATGTTGTATTTTTTTTGGAATAGCTATTTCTTTACTATTGCATATAAATAAAACATTTTTCTTATAGATAATCGTGAATTTTTGTTGTATTGGTAGGTATCGAAGTTGTTGAAAATAAATTATTTGAAGAAAATTATAAAATAGAACTGTATATCAAATAGAATGAAAAGTATTCAAATTTTTTAAAGAATATTCATGTGCATGTCACGTGCCTAAAACTACTAGGCGTGTAAGTACTAACCTATATATCAATTTAACTACGGTTTCTAAGCTAGCCTCGTATAAAAGGCACTATGACTCCTAAGTACTAACCTTTAGATATAAATCACACAAACTCCAACTGAGCGAGAGAAACTCTTGCACGCTATTTTGAGTCTTGATTGCGACAAAAACTCTCACACATGATCTCCAATATCCTATTGCGACGAAAGAGTCCGATCTTCTCTCTCTCACCTCCGATCTCTCGCTTTCATGCCGATTTCCATTTTTGGAGCGATCTTGTACCAACCTTCTATTTTTTTTTTGCAACCTTTTTTTCTAGAGAATCAATTTTTTTCTTTGTTGATTGAATATTGGCCTCATATATGGCCGGTATGAGACCGATATGGGCCGATATTCTTTGCGTGTTAGAGATTCCTCCTCAATACGCCTGATTTCAATTTAACCTATGTTGTTTCTTATCGGGTTCAGCCGATTCTGATATGATACCACCAATTCATATAAGAGTGGCCGCTTTCTCAAACCATGATCTTTAAGTCATGTTTTGAGTAGGATTTGAATTTTTATGGGTTCATATAAGGGGGGGATTGCTTGTGGTTCTATGTAATTGTATTTGTAATTCTTTTAAATATCAATAAGCTTATAGTCCTTCATAGTCCTTCATAGATTGTCGTTGTCCACCAGTATCTTCTTCGACATTTTAAAATACTGCTACGGTACCATTGCACTATCATTTTATAGCATCATTGCTACAGTAAAACTTGTTGCTACGTCATTGCTGCTATGGTATTGTCTCTAGAGTGTTGTTGCCATCATCTTCTCTTGAATCTGATGAAATCAGATCCTACAACAGGCTTTTAGAAAAAAAAAGAAGAAAATGCAATCTTGGAATTTTCTTTTGGGTATCAAATATTGGATGTTTGTTTTGTTAGATCCTAGGGGAAGGTCGTATCTAGTTTATGTGAGTAGATTTCGAGGATGGATTGAAGGTATCAAATCCCAAGGGAGATTAAAGACATTATCGAGTATTGTAGTGTAAGATCCTAAGAGAGGGTAAGAAACATTATTGTTTGAGTTAGCTTGAGATCCAATGAGATTATCAGAGAGATTGTAAATATTATAGTTTGAGATCTCAAAAATGTTCATAGAGATTATCGGTTGAGTTAGTTCGAGATCACACTAGAGGATCAGCGGAGTTTCAGTTCAGATTTTTGGTTTAGCTTTGGTGCAATTTCATCAGTTTGGTTTTCGATTAGGTTCAAATCCAGTTTGGTTTAGTTTGCAACTTCTTGGTTTGATTTAGTTTGGTTTGCATTTCAACAGCTTTGTATCAACAATTCAACATTTGCACCAACAATTAGCAGTTTTGCATCAACAATTGAGCAGTTTTGCATCAACGTCGACACTTCAAAATTTTTGTTTAGAACTTCAATTGTTAACATTTGTTTTTCTAAATTTTTGTTAGGCCCTCTCAAATGTCATAGCATCGTGAGTTTGAGAGGGCAACTTAAACGTAATAGATTATTAGTTAATTAGTACAATTTTTTGGTTAGAGACTCCTTATAGTATATTAGAGTCTTATAGAGTTCTAGAAGTATTATTGGTCATAATTTCATTAAGATTTGGTTTGTATGGAATTCTATATTACGAGAGGATTGCCCGTGGTTCCATTGTATTTTGTAATTCTTTTGGCTATTAATAAAGATGTAGTCCTTCGTAATTTAACAATACACATAATTTGAAAGTAATTAGGTTTAAGTCAACATAGTTTCATAAATACTAGAAAGACTAATACACTTATTAACTTTTTATTTTTGAACCTAGTACAACTCAATCGTATAATTCAACATGCTTGCAAAGGTCTAGCTTCAAAATTATCCTCTCTTATGAAATGTTTCTCTATAGGAGAAACAAGAACTCTCACTCACCACTTGAAGGGTTCGAATCCTCTCTTGTAATAGTTACTTTCCTTCTAATCTCCCCCATTTGATGGTCTCTCTCTCTCTCTCTCTCTAGCACCAGAATTGGAGTTTGATGGATAAGGGAAGATGGAGAAGCGATGGTGTGTTGTGGGGATCATGAATCGAGGTTGGAAAGAAAACACAATGAAACCAGAGAGATTGAAGGATATTATACTACCTTTGAAGTAGATAAGGGCACCATTGATGTTTTGTCCCGAGTTTTTTTAGTTATTATTTTTTTTCTCTGTTTGTTTTTTTTTTGAGTGATAAAAATTAAAAGGGTAAATTGCAGAGAGGCCTCCTTGTACCATTGACCATGTAGCATTAATAACTCTTAAACTAGGTTATTAGCTGAAATACCCCCTCACTTAATAGTTGGGGTCAAAAATTATTTTATATTTGTAATTTTATCCCTCTCTTTTTTCTCTTTTTTCTGCTCTTCCCCCCTTCGATTTCTCACTATTTTTCTTGTATATCTCTTTCTTTTTTCCCCTCTATCTTCCCATCTATTCTTTTCTCCCCTATCTCTAACCCGCAGTCGATAGCAAAAATGCAGTAGCAGTAACCACATCTAGTTGCAACAATAGCAACTTAGAGAGGATTTTGAGTTTGGATTGGGACAAGGGTTTGGATTTTGAAGAGAATAAATTTAGGTTTGGAGAGAGTAAAGATTTTGGCTTGGGTTTGGATTTGAAAGGGAGAAAGGGGTATTAGTTTTGGGTTTGCATCTATGTTTTGAAGAGGGGTGTTAGTTCTGGGTTTGCATCTAGAGTATGATTTGGAGGAGATTGAGTTTATTTGAGAAATGAGTTTTGAAAAGAGAGGTGAGGCAGAAGAGAAAAAGAGAAGAGGAAGATCTGGAAGGGGGAGAGAGTAGTGAGAGGGGAAGAGAAAAAAAAGATATATACGTTTGATTTTATAGATAGAGTTTGGAGAAGCGTGTGAGGTAAGAGCGAAAAAGGAAGAAGATGAGGAGAAAGACATCAAAGAGAAGGACAAAACGGGGGAAAAAATAAACAGTGTTAACTCAAGGGATGTACTTGCTAATAATCTAGTTCAGGGTTATAGTATAGGGACCTTTCTACGATTTACTCGAATAAAAATGGAGGGGAGGAGATCATGCATGGTATAGATTTGTTGACTCACTTGAAAAGATACAGAGAGACATAGTTTACGCTTTTTTATCTTTCCTTTTTATGGCGGACTATGTAGCACTGATACTTTTATAATGGAGAGTCGTGCCGTATTCGAAACGTGTCTGACATGCGTGTCGGACGCACTTGTCGTGTGTATTTTTAAGAATTTGCCACGTGGCCACGTGTCATGTCCATATCAATGTTGCCGTGTCCGTACAACATAAATGGCGACGATGGAAAGTTGAGATGAAAGGAGATGATTGGATGGTATTTGATTCATTCACTAGAGGAAGAAGATGAGCACAAATGTGGTTTGTTGATGCTCTCTCTCTCTCTCTCTCTCTCTCTCTCTCTCTCTCTCTCGATAGAGGTACAAGTGAAGAAGGAAGGAGATGCTTGGAAGTTACAATTGCTACCACCAAAAGGATAAGATGAAATTAGATGCATGGTTTATTAATGTGACTCTCTGTGTTTTGCGTGTTTGCACGCAGGCACATCTTTGGGGGTGTAGAGAAAGTGGAGAGGCAGGAGATGGTTGGATGATTTCGATTAGTGGTCCCTTGGGATTGAATGCCTTACCGGGTGTCCTATTAGGAAAGCTAAATGACAAGGAGAATAGTTCCATGGTCCCATGGTATATGTATGTGCAAGAATACCAATCATCCATTATTTATATATAATTCAATCACTTTGAATCACTAATAACATGTGATCTGTGCTCAGAAAAGGAGTGAGGTAGTGTGAGCTACATACAAAATTAACATGTTTTGCGTGATTATAACATCCTTAAGGAGATATAGCATTTTTCAGAAGGCTACTGTCGGTTCTAGATCTAAATAGCATATTTTAGGAATATATATTTTTCTTTCAGAAGGCTACTGTCGGTTCTAGATCTAAATAGCATATTTTAGGAATATATATTTTCTTTTTGCTTTAATATGCATATTTTTAAAATTTTAATAATATATTTTATTCAAAATTGGCGTATTTGACTAAATAGCATTTATCACTAGATCGTAGCATATTCTACATTGCACATCATAAGTTTCCACCCATAGATTTTCTCAAAAGAAAAGAAAAAAGAAAGGAAAAAAGATTTCCCACCCCTAGCATATTTTCATGCATCATTACATATTTATTTAAACAATAGCATTTGAAATGCAATTTCAAATGTTTATTACTTAAATATCATATATAGTGCATCCCATTTTCCTTCAATTTTAAATTCTACGTGATAAATACAATAGTGATGAGGTGAAATTCAACAAAAAAAGAAGAAAAATTCAGAATGAATCTATAGTTGCAGCCTTGATTTTGGCTACTTTCATATTAGTAGCTTCCCTTTTAGCAACATCCCATTTTGTCAAAATCAATACTAATTCCGCTGTTGCTGCTGGGAATTTAGCATGCATCAACATCGCTCCTCCCCTCCCAAAAAAACCCGAAAAAAAAAAACAATGCTTGTTTAGTTGTGCTGCTGGGAAGCATGCTCCAGTCTCTGTGCGCGCCCCCCTATATATATATATATATATATATATATATATATATATATATATATATATATATATATATAATAAAAAATGCGCACCCACGCCCACAAACTAACCGCGACTCCCTCCCTCTGACTTTCTCCCCCAACTAGTCCCCTCCCACCTCTTTCTCCTCCCTGCACAGATCTATTTTCTATTCTCCCTCATTCTCTACTCATAGTTGGCTCTCCCCTCCCTCTTCCCTCTTAGCTCTCTCCACCCTTTCTAATCAAACTTTTATAGCTTCTTTTTCACTGGTCTATGTAAATCAAATAGGGGCCTAAACTGAATAAGTGTTACTTGAAGTTTGCCTCAGGTGAAAAAGGGGAGAGACGAGAGAGCAAAGAAATGGAGACTGGCCAGTGTTTTAAATGTCGGATATCGGGAAAATGTCGGATGTCGTTGTCAGATTTCGGAGATATTTCAGGACCATCTAGTAAATTTCGGACGTCATGATAGATAACAAATATATATATCTTAGATGTCTTAAATAATGTAATTTTAAATTCTTATCAAGGTAATATATACACAACTTATGCAAAGCTATATAAATATGTTTAGAATAGGTATATTTACCTTAACATTTTGTATACACTCACTAACTTATTGTAACAATAGAAATTTCTCAATTGCTCCAACTTTCAAGACCAACCAATATATTAGGTTTTCCCGAAATGTCGGCCACATTTCGGCCGACATATTAGATTTTTTCCGAAATGTCAGGCCGACATTTTCCAAAACGCCATTTCAAATGAGGGTGGGGATGTCGTGACGGTGAGGACTTGAAAACGAAATGTCGGCCGACATTTCGGAAATATTGGCTGACATTTAAACCACTGAGACTGGCTTAGAGAGATGTCTCGCAAGTGTATATAGATATGGAGGGAGATTGAACGGGAGATATGGACCCCCAATTGAGGTTAAAAGTTGAAACATGAGGGTTTATAGATATCTATGGATGTTCCTTTTGGTTGTTAGTTAACTGCATCTAAAATACATTCGTAGCTATTTACTCCGATGAGCTATTAAGATAAATAATAAGTTAGAAAATATTGGGGACAACAATGCTATTTATGGTTTCAAAATGCCATGGAAAGATAGAAATCGCTTTGGGTAAATGAGTAACTTTATAACTGAGTCATAACTGCAATGGTTCTTAAAGCGGGAGAACATGTAAATAGAGTGACAAGGTAAAGCAGGATCAGAGAGGTGAGAGTGGAGAGAGAGCAAAGATGGGAGAAGGGGATAAAGAGAGATGTGAGAGTACATGAGGGGAGAGATGTGATGAAGCCGATAAGAAGGGGTGAGAAGATGCATGCATTATGATAAATTAGTTTAGAATACACCATCTGCATAGCCTAGTAGTGGGTTTTGGCTTTAAGAAAATTGACGATGAACCCATTTTTGGGTTTTTAGTATTTCTGAAATTGTGGGTTCAAAAAGAAATAAGCTTCAGGGTATGGAGCATTTTGCCTTGAAGAAACTCTTCACTATAATTACTAATTAAATGCAAACCATACAACTTCATGATTTCATCTTAATTTGGCATTCTGTATATCTACTTAATTTTGTTGGTAATCACTGTAAAGATCCTCACACATGGTTTTTGTTATTAGGTTCCTTTGAACTGATACATGGTATGCAAGTGTTCCACTTCTTGCATTAGCTGCTTATTTATTTATTTATTTGGGCCGGGGGGTTTGTGCCTGTGAAGATCCTCACACATGGTTTTTGTTATTAGGTTCCTTTGAACTGATATATGGTATGCAAGTGACCACTTCTTGCATTAGCTGCTTATTTATTTATTTTTTTGGGCCAGGGGTTTGTGCGCCTAAACCTACATTTTTTATCTTAACGTTCTCCGTTGTACGGTCATATTAGGGGGTACTGCATGTGACCACTTTAATGCTGTTTGAAACCAATGATTTATAGGTTTCATTATGCAAAGTTATTTAGTTATTTTGACATTGTGTTACATGCCAGAGAGAGAATGAAAAGTGTCCTAATGGAATTATAAAACCTCTCAGATTTATGTGTTATTTGTCATAAATCTCATTTTGATATTATATTAGTGCATAAATTTGTATATCAATTTGTCATAAATCATGTTTCTAGCCTTGCTTGCTTGATGTCTTTCTTAGTCATCGGCAGCTGTTATTTTGTCACATTGTTTTCTTGATTCATCCCAACTTGCATGCAGAAAAACTTGGATTTTGGGGGAAGACATGTTGTAACCACATCAGCTCATTTTCCGGAAATTATTGAACAGATTGGGCTTCACAGGGCATCACCCTCATTGTCAACTTCTTCAGATTGCAGAAAAGGTGATTTCCTATTCAGTCAAGTATGAGCTAGGAACTCTATTTGTTGTTAGTATTGTAACACTGTTCATTTCTCTTTTTTAGACCACCAGACAGGTAGGGAAAGCAGTATGAAGGGACCAGGTGAAGAAGAGATCTCAATGAAGAATGAAGCCGTCTTTTATGATGATTCACAAGGGGATCTGACATGGATAGACTGCCTCAGCTGGGAGAAGTCAAACAGGAAACGGGCGCGCTCGTGCTCTACCGAGGCTGTCTCTAAGGCTTCTGATGAAACAACAAAGAGCACTGGTGAAACGATGCTCTGGAAAGACAAGGTAAACTACTTGCCTGTGTGCTTGGCTACAGATGGTGAAAGAGAGCGGAAAAAGATTTGTTTTAACAAAGTAAATGCCAATAATAATTTTAGAGAAGAAACTTCGAGTGCGTGGAAGTCATCCAAGGTACATCCCTTGTTCGGTAGCTTTTTGAGTGAACAACACAGTGAATCTAGATATGGAAACAGTGAAGTGGTAGTACCTGATAACACGAAAAGTCAAGCAGAGAGGTTCTTCTTCCCAATGCAACCTAGTCCTGTACAGAATACCCAATCAGACAAGCTTATACATATACTATCTTCAGATGATGAAGACGGCTCAGAATCTAACTCTCCGGATCTCGAACTAGCTCTGGGGGGTAAGCAGAGGGCACGAAAGAAGCGACAGCGGAAGGAGCATGCAGAAGATGATATTTCAGCATCACTCTCTCTATCCCTTGCAATTCCAACTCCAAAAGCCGAGTGGCAAAATCCTATTTTGAAATCGGAACAGCATTTGCAAGACAGGCCTGATGTCAACACAGCGTTGCTTCTATTTGGTGGCTTTACTGATACTTAGCCCAATGGAGTATGCAAGCCTTTGTATATTTCTCGCCTCTTCCTCTTTTCTTTTGTTTAGCTTTTGCTTTCAGAGTGCAGAGTCACGGCTGTCTGTATATAAGAGAAGGAAGGCTGCATCCCCGCTCCATGCGGGACTCGCTGGATGTGTTACTGTAAGTCTTCATAGTTTACCTTTTCTTACTTGGTTCATTATATGCTGTTTATTGTATAAACATCGGTTACCATAGTGATTGTCTAAATTTAGATTGTCAGTCAGTGGTACTTGTGGGGAAGTCTTGAGGACACCCATTCGGTTGGCAACATTTGATATTGAAGTGTTCGCACTCCCCCATCTTTCTAGAGAGAGAGGGAAGTCCAGTACTTGAAATTATGTTCTATGTACTTCTTACTTTGAGGTATGTTTGCCTGCAATTTAGTCCAGATGAAATGCTATGCCTCTCCATATAAACTTTTATGTTATATTCTTAGGTTGCTGCAAGTTTTTACTTTTAGCTGCTGGCAGTGATTCAGTCTAAGGTCCTCATGGAGTTGAATTTTGTACATAATACAGCTTTAGTTTTCTTTGTTACATGCTTATGGCCCATTGACATCAATTTGGAGAAGAGAGTGTAAATTTTTATGTCCATCAACTTTAGATTAAAAATTGATAGAGAAGCTGGCAGAATGCAGGTTGTGGTGTTTGGTTTCAGATCTATGCAAAGAATTCGAATGAAAATGAAAGCATGGTATTGTTATTGCCTCAATTGTTTCATGAAGTGAATAATGGGTTTGATTTTAATTGACTGCTGACAATATATACGTGTCTTTTGTATTATTAGGGTACCTTTCAAAGTCGAGCATGGGCGAGGGGGAGAAAAAGCTCGTATGTACGTGTCTTTTTGTATTATTATGGCACTCGTCTCTTGGAACTTACGTTCCTGAACAATGAATATCGTCACTTGTACCCCGAGAGTAGCTCGTATGAAAATCGTCACTTGTCCTCGTATTATATTTTCCGCTTGAAATATTCGTGAGATGTTCATCTAACTTATTTAATTCATTCGGTTAATTAATTCAGTGACTAGTTTTCTTTAACTAAAATGTTATTAATTTAAAATTTCCCTCCTAATTATCTTCTTCTCAAGAAAACTCTTACTAAACTGAGATGGTGGTGGTGTGAGGGAGAAGAAAGGTTGGGTAGCGATAACATCAGTGGAGCGGTGGCGGTGGAGGAGAAAGAGGAGAGGATTCTGGATTACGGTTTTGGGTTCAAATTGAGGGGGATTCTTGGGGTAGATGGTGGTGGTGGTTGGTTGGTTTGAGGAGGAGATGGTTGTGGCGGGAAATCCATGAGGAGGAGAAGGTGATGGTAGAGGAGCACAAAATGGGTGGGTTGGAGGAGGAGGAGGAGGAGGAGGAGGAGAAACGGTGGAGGCAGCGGCGGTGGATTTTTAGAAAAAAGAAGTTTGAATTGAATTGGTTTTATGTTGGGCTATTTGGCTACGGGTGGAGGTGAAGAAGTAGTAATAGTAATAGTTTCCTTTAGAAATTGAGATTTGGTTAGTAAATTTTTCGGTGTTTGGAACTTGTTGGGAAGTGTTTTTAGGAAAATGTTGTCTTTTTTCGGTGTTTGGATGGTAATATGGAAGTGAAAAAGTTGACCGCAAAATAATATTAAAATAAAAATTAATTATGAAAAATATTGGACTGTAATTAGAATCATGTGAGATTTACATGACTACAAAATTAACTGTTTTAAACTACAATTCATTACAAATGAGATTTACATGACTACAAAATTAACTGTAGCACCTTGAAAATAGGGAAATGGTTGTGTAAAAGAGAGGTGTAAAAAGAAAAGAGAAAAGGAAAGGGATTTTCCCATTTTTCTTTTCAGGAGTGGAAAATGAGACCTCTCACTTCCTCGCTTCCTTACGCATCACTAATGATTATAAATACAACTTCAATAGTCACGGGAACAATTAAGATTAGTGGGACAAGACCTGAAATGAGCGTTGGGGGACACACGATGATTACATGACCTCTTGACACAAAACGTAATGGGAGTTGATATCTGGGGGTAAAATGATGAATTTTATAGTTCAGTAGGGTAAAGTGTCTGATAGTACAGAGGGATTTCTTACAATTAACCCTGGTTATGATAATATGCAGAAAACGTTTTGATGTGATCGATTTTTCATAAGGATATTGAAAGTTACAGGTACATAATTTGTATGGGATAAAATAATTATGAAACTTTGATCAATATATTTTGCAACTCGTATTATTTGATGACCATAATTTATGCACTCTGTCATCATAGGACACGTATTGTGGATCTCTGTGAATAAATTGGCCTTACCTTCAATCTCTAAACCCTCAAACTGATGCATCTAACTTGTTCCTTCAATGCATTGTGTGAGAAAGATGTTTTGACTGTTGGGAGTGATTATTTTACTCTTATAGGGGGAAATTTAAGTTTTTATTTGTTTTGTTTTCCGAAAGCTTTCAATTTTTGGCCCAATTTACTTATTTTAATTTATTTTATTAAATATTAAAGGCCAATAAGTATGACCGTTTGGTCATTGGGCTCGGGTTGGCTCCTTCGAGTGAAGGAACGTGATGGTCCTTCGCGTTATAGACGGTCCATCACAGTTTGTGGGCTGCCCGAAATAGGAGATTAAAAAAAACGTGTTTTGTGGTGCGACCCATAAAACACGTTTTTATTTTCTTTTTCTCTCCTGTTCCGGGTCGTCCATCGGCTGTGATGAACAACTCATAACGCGAAGGACCATCACCTGATCCTTCACGTGAAGAAACCAACCCCAGCCCTTGGTCATACCCATTAGGCTAATCTGATCGGATGGATCTCTTCAAGAGATGATCTCTTAAAGAGATTTCTTTTCTGAAGAAGAAGCACTCTTTTCTTTCTGTTCGCGTCTCTTCGCTTCTTATAAAAGAGAAACTCGGGTTGAGGAAAAATACACAACAAGAGAAACTCTCAGTGTCTTCTTCTTCCTCTCGAGTTCTCTGTATCTCCCTCTCCAGGGATTTGTTTTGATCGATTGTTTCTCGCTCGCTGCGTTCATCGTCTGAGTAATCAAAAGTTACTATTTGGATCGTTCTTCCTTGTCGATCGTGCTCGATTAGGAATCGTGGTGTTTGGTGTTATTGTACCAGACGGACTCCACTCCTTACACCCAGGCTGGATCCCTAACTTTATCTCTTTAATTTTTATAGATTTTATTGATTCTATTTTTTGCCTAGAAAAAATATTTCTATATTCTTTTAGAATTAAGAAAAGAAATTATTTGATTTTTTATATGTAATTCCGAATTATTTCCATCAATTATTATGAACCTTGATTCTTAATTATTGCTTGCATGATATAGCCCTAGATTAATAAACTAAATCGGAACACAATTTATTTGGATTATTTATTGTAGTACACAAAATCAGAATGCGTGATTTTTCTCACCTTCAATTTTTTTATTCATCAATTTGAGTGAGGACATTTTGCTGCAAGTCTGTTTACTTAATTCTATGATAATATTATTTGCTTTGATTCGAATAACTCGTTTGCAAGTATATATAACATCAGTGCTATTTCATTACATATACTATTGATTTTTGACATATAGAAACTTTTTATTATAGAACAGAAAGTTATCTAAAACTAAATTCAGATTTTAATAAAAATCTGAAATTTATATTTCTCTCTATTTTCATTAATAGTTGCTTCTTTTGCTAATTGCATATTAATAGATTCAATTCTTCAGCCTTGAAATGTTTAAAAATGGTGGATGAGAAATCAACGAATGACCATATTCATGAATTATTTGGCTTATCCAAGCTAAGTGCCTAGTAACCATAAAGTTTCATGTCTCAAAGATAAATTTCTCCCTTCTTGGACTGAGTTTTGCCAGAGAGCTTAGACATGAGCAAGGTAAACTTACTTTAATCCATGCTGTTAATGCTCTCAGAGTTGAGGAGCAAGGGCATGTTTGGATTCATGGTAGTGGGAGAAAAATAGATAAATATCTCACTTTTCTTATTTGTTTTGAACCGGAAATAAAAATTGAAAACAACTCTCTTTTTTTTTTCGCTTTTTCCTTTTACACGTTCCTTTTACACTACCGTTTTCTCATTTTCAGGGGGTGACAGTTAATTTTGTGGTCATGTAAATCTCACTTTAATAAGTTTGTACCGTAATGCATTAAATTTTGATATCACGTAAATGTCACTTGCAGTCCAATTACAGTTCAAAAACGTCATTTCAGAAATAATACTTAATTTAATATTATTTTATGGTCAACTTTTTCACTTTCACATCTAAATTACTAACTAAACACCGAAAAACATAATATATTTTTTCACTTACACTTTCACATTACAACCAAACACCAGAAAACTTTCTTTCACAAATCTCAAAGTCTCACCACACTTTCACCCCTAGGCTCAAAGAAAAGTGGAAAACTGAGATGAAGGCTAAAGTAAACCTATTAGAGGGACAAGATAAGTCAAAATCCCAGTCCAAGTCCTATCACCCCAGACCTAGAGGCAAGAAGTTTAAGAAGAACCATCATCCTAATAGGTCTCATCACCAAAACCAAGCTCATTTCCTGAGTTCTAAAATAAAAAGATTGGGCTCTTCAAGGAAAAATAATGGGCGCACCAAAATCTCAAGTCAATTTGATTGAGAGCGTATGAGTCTAAAGTAAGACCTAATACACTCTAATGACTGGTGGTTAGAATTAGGAGCTAACTCGTGCATGTATGTTTTGATCGCTCCTGGTTTTCTCATTATCATCAATCGAGTACAAGAGGTATAACCCTTGGAGATGATTCAGTGGCACAAATATTAGGGAGAGGAAAAGTTATATTAAAGATGACCCGAGTATGAGAAGAGATTTGATTAGTGGTTCTTTATTGGTGAAAATAGGATATAGAATTGTATTGGAGGCTAATAAGATTGTTATCAGTAAAAAAAACAATATATTTGTTGGTAAAATATATGTACTTGATGGATTATTTAAATTAAATATTGTTCCTATGTTAATGAATTCTTCTTCAATTGTCCTTAATATTGATTCTTGTGATAAATGACATGAAAGTTAGGACAAGGCTAAGCATCCTACGAAACACGTTAAGTCAGTAGTGAGAGCCTTTAGAACTTGTTCATAGAGATATTTGCGATTCTAATGGAGTTCTTAGCATAGTAAGTAGAAGATATTTTGTGACTTTTATAAATGATTATTCTAGATTGTTTTGTCTATCTTCTTAAGATAAAAGATGGAGTATTATATAGATTCAAGATTTATAAGGTCGAGGCTGAGAATCAAATTAAAAAAAATTAAAGTCCTAAGATCTGATCGTGGGAGAGAATATACCTATATTATCGTAACTATATTACGTCTAGAATATGAAAATACATGAGGTAACCATCCTTTATTCTCCACAGTGAATGAAATTGCCGAAAGGAAAATAGGACTTTAATGCATATGATTAATTTTATGTTTCTCTGTTCTGGTGTTCCTCAAATCTATGGGGTTAGTAATGTCAATAGATTTTCATTCAATAATTTTGAGGTTAGTGATATTTCCAATAACACCATTATTTTATGAGGACGTGTTCCCTTATAAGTCTAGAATTTCTATTCATATGGTAGAACAACCTAGTATGCTCCCTTATAAGTCTGGGATTTTTACCCATGTAGTAGATCAACTTGAATTGAACTACTAGGTTGATCTACTATATGGGTTGGAATTCTAGACTTATAAGGGAGCAAGCTAGGTTGATCTACTATATGGGTAGAAATTGTAGACTTCTTATATTTCACCTATAAGAGTTGAGACTAACTCTGTGCCTATGACAGAAGTTAAAAGAAGTAAAAGAGGAAGAATTTTAGAGAAATTTTCTTTACATATCTAATAGAAGGTGATCTAGCTACTTTTGATGATGTTGTGAATTCAGTAGAAGCTCTTTTTTGAAAGAGGCGATTGATAGTGAAATATGATCTATTTTGGACAATTGAACTTGAAAATCAACTGATTTACCTCTAGATTGTAAACCAATAGGATGTAAATGAATATTTAAGAAACTGAGACCAGATGGTAGTATTGAGAAATGCAATGATTGTGATAATATATTCCAAGGTAATGAAGAAAGATTTTGTAATACTCTGTTTAATATGAAAGATTTTTTTAAAATTCCAAATGAATATTCTTTATCTCTTTCTCATGCTATTGATAAAATGATTAAGAAAAAGAATGATTAGAGGTGATAATTTAATTACTTTCATGTGGTAATGAATTTGATCATTTAGTTAATGAATAATTAATTAATTATATTTAAGTTAAACATATTTTAGTATGCATGCAGGGTGAGAAGGGATAAATATAAAGTATTATATATATATATATATATATATATATATATATAAAGATACAAATACAATGAGTTGGTGGGGTGGGGGGGGGGGGGGGGCTTTAGAGTATTCCATTAAACAAAGAACAAAATTTTCTCACCTATTTAATACTTTCTCTTGAGTTATTATTCATCCAAGAAAAATCCCCAACTCTCTCTCTCTCTCTCTCTCTCTCTCTCAATTGAGAAAACCCTAAAATCTATTTCTTCTCCAAAATTTTTCTCTTCAATTAAATTTCTTTTCTCTTCTTTTTTTTTTTTTTTTTCCTTTCTTCTCTTTTTCTCTTCTTTTCTCCTCCAATTAAAGCCCGGCCAAGCCGAGCTTGGCCTAAGACTAAAGGAGCCAAGTTGGCTTGGCCAACTTCGATCCGAGAGCAAAAAAGGAGAGGAGGTGAGGTGCGGGAGCAGAAAAGGAGAAGGAGGTGGTGTGAATTTCGGAGGTGGTGCTTGGTGGTTTATTAGTTAAAGGAGATAAGGGTTTGGTGATTTATTAATCAAAGGATGAAGTGGATGTGTGTTGGTGGTTTATTAACCAAATAATTAATCATCAGGAGATAATCTACCTCCTCATGCATACCTTACTTTCTAATATATATATAATTAAATAGGAAATTGTCACGGTGATTACGTGAGCTTTGTTGATATAGGAAAAATCACCAAATCATAGAGTGAGTAAAGTTCCCTCTTGTTCGCACTTGATTTCCATAATTGAACTTTAAATTTTTGATTCTCGTATCCTATCAGAAACTTGTTAAATGAATCCTCTGGTTACTTTATTATAGACTTAGTAAACATCATATATTATTGTTGGCCCGAAGGCCCATCACTCTAGTTTTGATGATGATCAACTCATGTAGTTATGTTTACTAATGATCTTGTGTTTAACTAGTGACAGATTCATGATCAAGATCTTAGTAGGTGCATAGCTTCAACAAAGGATTTAAAGTCAAGTTTGGAGCTAGCACGGTGTTTGGACCAAATCAAGAAGGCTTCAAGTGAAGACTTCAAGAAGATGAAGACTTGAGTCTAGGTTTGTTTTAGAAGATTTTGTTTTTAGTTAAAATGTAAAGGATAGAATAGTTGGTGGATTGCTCAAGTACATATACACACACACACACACTCTTGATTTAGTTTGTTTTAGAAAAGAATTTTAACCAAAAAACAAACTGGTATTCAAGTGAAGACTTACCTTGATTTTGTGCAAGCATGTTTGATTATCAAAGTATATTGGTAAAACTATTTTTGTAGATTTTTCAGTATTTTATGGGATTTTATTTGAGCCAAAAAGACCAAGTTTTCAATCCCTGAATTTCTGTTTCCAGGCTTCAGCGGTCGACCGAGTTCTGAAGTCGGTCGACCGGGCGGTCGACTGACGTGCACAGACGTGCATGCCTAGTTCTGGCAGGTGGCCGGTCGACCGACCCGGTCGACCGTCCAGAGAGCTCTGCTCTCTGGAAAGGCCCCGGTCGACCGGACAGAGAGTAGTGCTCTCTGTATCTGATCTCGGTCGACCGACCAGTCGACCGATGGCACAACGGTCTGAAATATGACTGTTGGCCGGTCGACCGGGCGGTCGACCGACAGTTCTGTGAGGCCCCAACGGCTAGTTTTTGGAGGCCTATAAATTGGGCCATTTGGGGGCTATTTTCACTAAGATTTTAGGAGAGTTTTTAAGCCAGTTTTTCCTACTCTATTAAGAGGTTTTTCTCCACAAAATTGAGAGCAAATATTTCCAATCAAAAGGAGAGTTTTTATCAAGAGTGTTTAAAGTGATTTCTTGAGTTTTCCTTCACCACTCTCATCCTTATTTTTCTCACAAACACTTGAGCAACCCATTGATTATTCATTCTATAGGAGTGTTGTAGTGAGAGTGTTTATTGGTGATCAAAGTGTTTAGATCACCAAGAGATCTTTTCTTGTACTTTGAGGAGGCGGACAAGTGTGTTCGCGGTGGTTTAGAGTTCGTGTGTGAACTCTTGGTTTGAGGTGAGGCCTCGGCGAGCTTGTGGGGCTTGCGTGTGTACGGACTAGGGAGTCCGAGAGCTTGTAGGTGTTGCGGCACCGAGTGATCCGGTGGGATCGTTTTTAGTGGAAATCCTTCGTGTGTCGAAGGCGGGGATGTAGAGCAAGTGTGCTCGAACCTCGAAACAAATCCCTTGTGTTTGCGATTGCTCTCTCTCTCTTTGTCTCTTGTTTATATCTTGCATGTTCTTATTGTGTTTACATTTATATGCTTGATATACATATTGTGCTTTATTGATATATGCTTGGGGATTGTTTGCTAACACTTGTATTCAACCAAGAGAGCCATCGCGGCACCTCAACCCTTATCTAGGGGAATCTAGAGGAGTTAGTCCAGAGCCCTTCACGGGGAATTCAGCTGCACTCTTGTGTTATACTTGGTGTTTAGTGTAATAGTTTTGTTTAGGTCATAATAGTTTTTAATTCCGCATTTAGTGACCATTAGATTAGCCATCACCTATTCACCCCCTAGGTGTTTTACAATTGGTATCAGAGCCAAGTGCTCTTGATTTGGGTCTTACAACCTAGAGTTAAAGATCCTCATTTTTAGGCTAATCACTATTTTTGTACACACACCATGGAGTTCATGTCACCACCCATGTTTGACATTCTTAACATCCAAATTTGAAAGGTTAAGATGTCTTTGTACCTCAAAGCCCTAGGCATTCATGTTTATCTTGCCACAACTAATGATGCACATTGTTTAAATGGCAAGAATATTGAGGCTAATGCAAAGGCCATTCATGCTTTAAAGTCAACCCTAAATGATGAATATTTATCTAGGGTTTCTAATGTTGATTCGGCTTTTGTAGCTTGGAACATCATCACCTCCCTTGGCGAAAAAGATCTATATTATGCGGAGAGCGATTCGGATGTTGGAAGTGACACCTCCAACAAGTGCTATATGGTCCAAGGGGATAACCCCCTTGAGGTAACTACCGAATCCGAGGTAGATGAAGATAATATCATGTCATATGATGAGCTCACTTCATTTTGTCAATTATTACTTGAAAAATATGACATGCTTAAGAAAGATAATAAGAAAATGAAAAAGAATTTTGATTGCATGTTTAAAGAAAAAGATTCATTAGAAAATAAGGTTGCATGCATTGAAAAAGAGAATGAAACTTTGAAAAATGAAAATGTTTCCTTGTTTTCCAAATTGAGTGATCTTTGTGAAGGAAACACAAATTTGAAAAATAAAATTATCTTGGTGGAAAAACAAAAGGAAGTTGCTTTTCAAGAAAAACACTATTTTGAAAAGAAAAATGTTTGAAAAAGAAAAAGAAAATGTTTCTCAAAAGAAAAAGAAAAATGATTTTATATCTCACCATTCATTACATGCCACCATTGATGATAGTGAGATTATACTTTTGAAAAATAAAATTAATAGTTTGAGCTCTACTTTGAGCACATGTGCATTTAATCACACTAGATTGGAGTCTATGTTTTCAAAGAAACAAACTCCACATGTTCATGCACATCATTCTCATCATGCATATTCACTATTTGCACGCCACGATCACACTCATACACATATGCATCCAAAGGTGTACAAATGTACACATTGTGACCGCAAAGGCCATTTAGCAAAATTTTGTTATGATAGGATTAATGCTTTAAATTTTGCTAATAAAAATATTTGGGTTCCTTACAAGACTAACCCTAAAGGACCCAAAAGAAAATGGGTACCAAAGTCCCCACCTTGTGTATTTGATGTAGGTGAGGGCTCTCACAAGACGTGAGAGATTTGGTGCCTTGGTGGTGGTTGCACGTGGACTAGATGGACATATTTTTGATGCACCGCTATCAAGGAGTTTTGGTGGGACAACCACCATGTTTGGAGATTTGGAGTAGTTCCTTGGTTTGGTAACTATTTCTAAACTCCTAATTTATTTACATGCTTATTCATTTGTGATATCATATAGCATGTTCATGTTTTATGTATTTTTGTGCTTCATGTGGTAAATACTAGTTTAAATATAGTTTTATCAAAACTTGTATTTATACATGTACAAATAGTGAGAACAAATTGATTCATATGTGTTTGCACTTCATGCTCATTTGTACCCACTATATGCACATATATAGGCTAGTTTTGATGATTCTCTCATTTATACTTATTTTGCCTATTTTCATGTTTTACTTCATGTATATGTATTGTTAAATTCAAATCTAATAAATATACATGTATACCCCGTGAGTCTCTTGCCTTCATGCAAATACCTTAATAAACTCTTTTATATTTGGGATATGTATGCATATTGTTAGGATTGGATAAATCATACATATACCTAGAAGTTTAGTTTTTTTTAAATAAATTTCATGTTTTGATAAAATGATAGTTGTTTTGGGCTTTATTGATTATTTTCATGGAAAATGCTAAACACATGATTCTTGTAAACTCACACACTTTATTTGTTTATTCATGACTTTGTTTCATGAACATATTTTTGAGCTTTATCGATTCGAATGTCGATTCTTATGTATTTGGTATGACTCATGAAAAACATATGTTTTGATTCCATGTTTTGAAGGATCTTTAACTAGTTTTTCAAAAATTATCTTTAACTAGTTAATTATTCTTCATTTGGTAGTGATTTTCAATGCTAAAATATTTTCAAATCTATTTTTGAAAACTCCTACCTTCTATGGGCGGATGGCTGGGCGTGTATGCCTTGCAAACCTTATTGAAAATCTTTTATCTTGAGCATATGAAGGGTGGTAGGTTATGAGCTATATACATGATTTACATTGTTAATTTCAATTGGTATTCAATTGATATTTTTGTATATACTCATATTTTGTTTCCTATATATGTATGCTTCATAATTTCCATAATATCAATTGCTATTGGTATTCTTTTTTCATACATATATATGTTTTCATATGCTTATATTTACAATTGATTCACATTTTTAAAGCACAAAGTTTATGATGAAAAATAAAATATTTGATCATTATGTTTACATTTGGTATCAATATGTGTCAACTTCATATTTGTTAAATTTCAATTGATATCAATATGATTTACAATAATGATTATTTACAATTTGGTATCTTAAAAATTGATTGTTTTACAAGAGCTCTGATACCTTTAAAAATTTTGTTATATGATATCTTAAAATTTGGTTTACTAAGCTATCTCAAAATTTGTTTTATTGAGGAAAATTCAAAATTTTGTTTGAATAAGAAAAATTAAAACATTTTTTATTTGGATTGCCTATATGTAAGGAGAGCTTAACATCTCTTCTACATATAAATTCATGTTGAGTGTATCTTGTATTGAGGAGCTTGACAACTCATTTTATGTGATACACGTGTGTAGGGGGAGCTTCACATCTCCTCTTATGCATTACAGATTATGTGTTATGTGAATTAGGGCTTGTCATCCCTCTTTTATGTAATGCATATATGTAGGGAAGCTAACTTAGCGTCTTCCTCTTCATGAATGTATATCGCATATAACCTTTTATTGATTGCACCCCTTATTGATCTCTTTGTTTATGACAAAAAAATGGGGAGAAAAATTTTGTTTTTACTTTAACCCCTTTGTTGATGATTGACAAAAAAGGGAGAAGTATTTGAGATGTATATGCATGTTTTCCTTACTTTATTATTAAAGTAGGAGAAGTATTTATGTTTATGCATATATGTTTTGTTTTGCAAATAGAAGAAAAAGAATTTGATTTGTTTTATGCTTGTTAGCATGTTTATCTCCTTATATTTGCATACATGTTTATGAGCATTCATTGCATATCTATTTGTTTATTTGCTAGCATAGCTTCAACAAAGGATTTAAAGTCAAGTTTTGGAGCTAGTACGGTGTTTGGACCAAGTCAAGAAGGCTTCAAGTGAAGACTTCAAGAAGATGAAGACTTGAGTCTAGGTTTGTTTTAGAAGATTTTGTTTTTAGTTAAAATGTAAAGGATAGAATAGTTGGTGGATTGCTCAAGTACATATACACACACACTCTTGATTTAGTTTGTTTTAGAAAAGAATTTTAACCAAAAATCAAACTGGTATTCAAGTGAAGACTTCAAGTGTTTTGATTTTTGGTATTCTAGTTTATATGTTTTAACCAAAACCATGTTTAGTGCTTAATGTCAAAAACATAGATATTTCACCATGTTTGTGTAGTGGATCATATCCATACACACTATACTTTAAAAGTGTTTTAAATATCTTGTTTTTGTATTTGGAGAAGTTTTGGAAAAACAAAGTTTAGAAAACAAGTTTTGGAAAAATACAGTTTTCATTTTAAACCAATATTTCCAAGTTACAAAAATAGTCCAAATCATTTATAACATGCCTTGATTTTGTGCAAGCATGTTTGATTATCAAAGTATATTGGTAAAACTATTTTTGTAGATTTTTCAGTATTTTATGGGATTTTATTTGAGCCAAAAAGACCAAGTTTTCAATCCCTGAATTTCTGTTTCCAGGCTTCAGCGGTCGACCGACCGGTCGACCGACGTGCACAGACGTGCACGCCTAGTTCTGGCAGGTGGCCGGTCGACCGACCCGGTCGACCGTCCAGAGAGCTATGCTCT
Source organism: Agave tequilana (assembly GCA_038442645.1). Taxonomy (NCBI): domain Eukaryota; kingdom Viridiplantae; phylum Streptophyta; class Magnoliopsida; order Asparagales; family Asparagaceae; genus Agave; species Agave tequilana. The sequence goes on from JAVJIF010020690.1 coordinate 55,187, forward strand.
CTGGAAAGGCCCCGGTCGACCGGGCGGTCGAGCGGACAGAGAGCAGTGCTCTCTGTATCTAATCTCGGTCGACCGACCAGTCGACCGATGGCACAACGGTCTGAAATATGACCGTTGGCCGGTCGACCGACAGTTCTGTCAGGCCCCAACGGCTAGTTTTTGGAGGCCTATAAATTGGGCCATTTGGGGGCTGTTTTTACTAAGATTTTAGGAGAGTTTTTAAGCCAGTTTTTCCTACTCTATTAAGAGGTTTTTCTCCACAAAATTGAGAGCAAATATTTTCAATCAAAAGGAGAGTTTTTATCAAGAGTGTTTAAAGTGATTTCTTGAGTTTTCCTCCACCACTCTCATCCTTATTTTTCTCACAAACACTTGAGCAACCCATTGATTATTCATTCTATAGGAGTGTTGTAGTGAGAGCGTTTATTGGTGATTAAAGTGTTTAGATCACCAAGAGATCTTTTCTTGTACTTTGAGGAGGCGGACAAGTGTGTTTGCGGTGGTTTAGAGTTCGTGTGTGAACTCTTGGTTTGAGGTGTGGCCTCGGCGAGCTTGTGGGGCTTGCGTGTGTACGGACTAGGGAGTCCGAGAGCTTGTAGGTGTTGCGGCACCGAGTGATCCGGTGGGATCGTTTTTAGTGAAAATCCTTCGTGTGTCGAAGGCGGGGATGTAGAGCAAGTGTGCTCGAACCTCGAAATAAATCCCTTGTGTTTGCGATTGCTCTCTCTTTTTGTCTCTTGTTTATATCTTGCATGTTCTTATTGTGTTTACATTTATATGCTTGATATACATATTGTGCTTTATTGATATATGCTTGGAGATTGTTTGCTAACACTTGTATTCAACCAAGAGAGCCATCGCGACACCTCAACCCTTATCTAGGGGAATCTAGAGGAGTTAGTCCAGAGCTCTTCACGGGAATTCGGCTACACTCTTGTGTTATACGTGGTGTTTAGTGTAATAGTTTTGTTTAGGTCATAATAGTTTTTAATTCCGCATTTAGTGACCATTAGATTAGCCATCACCTATTCACCCCCCTCTAGGTGTTTTACAATTATCTATTACTTTAATTCTCATGATCTTGTAGCAGATTGTATATGAATACTTCAAATTCTCGTGACTAGCCTCTAACAAATTGAGAAATATCACATATTGTAGTCTACCATTGATTTTTATTTCAAACATTTGTTAAAAATTAGTTCAATAGTATTGAATACATCAATAATCTAAATGTGAGATCATTGTACAAAACACAACATTGGTGATCAGTGTGTGTGTGCACGCGCGCGCGTGCGCGTGCGCGTGCGCGTGTGTTTGTTGAATATATGCGTGTGTGTGTTTATGGAGGAATAGCTTTGGAGGGGGGGAGGGAGTATGCATATGTGAATATATGTGGCATCCGCGTATAAATTGTTGTACATGTTTTACGGAGGGAGGGACCAGAGGGAGAAGACAGGGCATTTTTTTTTTTGGAATCCATCCAGTATCTGAGGTCGTTTAGCGCATCCCGACTAAACCTATGAGATATGTGCACCCTACATGGGAAGTTTCCCTATACAGTCTTGAGTAAATCGCGGGAATAAAATTTTCGGGGACAAATGTCCATCAAGAGATTCAAAACCGGCGACCCGCTGGAGAGCAAACCCACGATATAACTAGTCGAGTGCTCCCTTGAATATATATATATATATATATATATATATATATATATATATATATATTGGAGGAAGTTGGTGGGGGGAGAAGGGGAGGAAAATGCATACGAGGAGAAGGGGCCTTTGCTTTCATGGAAGGAGCAGTAGTCTTTCGCTTCGGGATGAGTAGGGTCATCTGATTTTGCTTCCGAACGATTTACGCAAGTTAACCTTTGATGGCTTTGAAGATGTCCTGGACCGGGAGCGCCTCAGCAGGTGAAGTTGTCGTCCACCTGGTAGGCTCAGAGTGGGTTTTGCTGAGGGTGCGAGAATGGTTTCTTCTTGAAAGTGCCTTTTCTGCGTCCCTGGGTGTCGATGGAGGGGTCTCCATGTTGCAACTTCAATTTTGTTCCATCGTCGTCGTGGTTGAAAGATGGGTTGGTGGAGCTTTTCATTGCCTCCTCCAACTGGATGTATGATTGGGCTCGGTACAGGATCTCGCTCCAATGGGTGACATTGTACTTTACCAGATGCTTGTATAGTGGGGGGTGACCCGAGTCCGCTGTTGAATGCGAGAGCAGATGCCTCTTCACTGCAGTTATGTACTTTGGCTAGCTGATTTTGAAAGTTGCCAGTGTACGCCTTGAGGCCTTCATTGGACCCATCTTGATGGAGAGAAGGTAATAGTTGTTCTGCTTGAAACTCATGGCGGGAAGAGTATTGAGCGAGGAACAATTTGGTGAGATCTCCGAAGCTGTGAATTGAGCGTGGCGGAAGGGAGTAGAACCAGTCGGAGGCTACTCTCTTCAAGCTGGAGGGGAAGATTCGGCACAAGATGAAGTCTTCTGGAATGGATTACCATCTTGTCTTGATATTGACGGAGGTGCTGGACCGATTGCTCTGATCGGATTAGCAATCAAAGGTCAGAATCATGAACTTCTCGAGAAATTCATATTCCAGAATGTCTTCAGAGAAAGGACAGTTGGATGCATCAAGGACGATGGCTCTGAGTCTGCCAGACGTAATGCCGACGCGGCCTAACTTTGCTCCAGCTTGACCAGCCCCGCCTGGATAATTAATATTTTAATTAATTACTCTTGTTATGATGGTTATGAAGAGTTTAAAAGTTTTACTTGTACTGCTTTCTTGTATCACATGCCATGTTAATCATCTAACTCATGATTATCATATTTTGAAAATTTAATAATTAATATTTTGTTATACTTCAAGCAATCATGTACTCCTATTTAATCCTGTACCACATATATTTCTCTTATTGTAATATTCCTGTTAATTCCCGTAAATCGATCATCATGGACACAAAATAATAAAATAGACAACTAACACCGGGTAGGGGAAAATTGATGGATGTTTTTGTGTTTACAATAGCAAAATATTGTGCAACTAAGACTTTGGTTCTATCTGAGGGTCATTAGGTGTTCCGTTGGGTGTGCTGATACCCTTACTTATTATATATATACTTCCTGTCAGTACATACAAATAAGACTCTTCCCTCCATTATGTCTCGCGGCATGTTCTGGCTCAGCACCAGAACACCCTGGGTCGTTGTCTTGAATAAGCACGAGACACATTATAAACAAAGTTCATTGATTTCCCCATCAATTTTCAATAACCAACCTCTATTTATTCATATGTGGATGTATGTGTGTTGGAACACCATGACGCGTACCTAAACATACGGGTCGGACAAGTAATAATAATAATAAAATACTAATAATATAATAATTTGTATGCATTTATCAATTTTTTGTTATTTTCAGATTTTGCTATTTATTGTGCTTTATTGTATGCATGTGTGATTATGCTCACGACACGTTTTTCTATACATGTTTTTTCGATACACGTTTTCTCGATACACGTGTGCTTGTCTGTACACGCCTGTTGGCTTCATTTTACCACTTATTGGATAGCTTTCTGAATTTTCGGGACCTTGGGCTGAAGTGGACCCCTCCGCTGAGGATCAAGCTTTTCTTGTGGAGCATGCAGGCTCCTTCCCTTCCAGTCTCCCCCTGACCGGCTTGCGGGATTTCTCTTGAAGCTCATCAACATCTTTTATATTTGTCCATACTTGTAAATCATACTTTTGCGCCTCCAAGTGATGTAATATACTTATAATATTATGTCACACTCTGTGAATTGTTGAAATGTTAATATCACATACTTTCGTATTCTTATTCTTGTATGTACTGATGCTTAGCATACATATGTGAGGGTATATCCACCCTACATATGTACGTTGCAGTAGCATTTCTATATCCACGGGTCAGGGTGTTATCGGATGGTATCAGAGGATAGACTCTCACATCTTTAGTACACATAGTCGGCAGATTAATATGAAATTAATTTGCAACTGAAATTTATGAGTTACAGTAATACAATTCAACTGCAAATACAAAGTTATTTATTCCTCCCTGATAATCCTTTTCTTGATTCCTGAATCCCTTCCATTTTTTCACTTTTCAGTTTCTCGTCGTCTTTTTACCAACTTGGATAAGGAAAGATGGGGAATCGTAACGATCCTAACCCTTCTCGGAATGGTCCCACTGGAGAGAATGTTGATCTGATGAGGATTCTTCAGAATATGATGGAGAATCACTATAACCAAACAGAACTCTTGCATCAGGGTTTGTTGGCAGAACCTAAAGAACAGAGGCCGGGAAATGTCTCCAATTTTAGAAGGTTGCAGCCGACAGTTTTTTCAGAAGCAAAGAAGCCCTTAGATGCAGAACAATGGCTAATTGACACTACTGATCTTTTGAAAGTAGACTGGATCCTAGATGAAAGCAAGGTGAAAGTTGTAAAGATACAATTGAAAGATATAGCCAAAGCCTGATGGTTAGCTGAGGAAGCGAGATTGAATAAACCCATCACTTAGGACAAAGTGTTGATTACACCGATCACAAAAGCTTAAAGTATATTTTCACTCAAAAGGAACTGAATAAGAGGCATAGACGATGGCTCGAGCTAATAACAGATTATGATATAGATTTACAGTACGATCCCGGCAATCTTAAGATGATGCCTTATGCCGTGAGTAGAAAACCTGAAGACTATATGTTAGTATAACTCACTTAGCAGAAGGAATTACTCAGGAAGATAGTACGGAGTCGAAATAGTTAATAGTATTTTAGATCCAGTCAACACTAATAGAAAAATCAAAGAAGCATATAAAGAAGATCCCAGACAAGTGGAAGCTGGACTGAGGTCAGAATATCCGTATACACACAGACGGTGCACTCTACTTTGGTAACATAATTTGTATACCTTTGGGAGAGATTCGACAGAAAGTCTTGGCAGAAGCCCACAGCTCGACCTATTCTATACACCCAGGGGGAACTAAAATATATAGGGACTTGAAACAACACTTCTGGTGGAATGTAATGAAGAGAGAGATAGCACAATATGTGACAAAATGCTTGATAGGTCAGCAAGTGAAACATAACATCAAAGATCAGACAGACTTTTTCAACTCTTACCAATACCAGAATGGAAGTGAGAATATATTACTATGAATTTTGTCACGGCTCTAACTCGCAGTCCAAAGGGAAACAATGCAGTATGGGTAATTATAGACCATCTCACAAAGTCTGCTCATTTCATACCATTCAGAGTGGGGGCAGTCTACAGAAGTTCTGGCAGATAATATATAAGAGAGGTAGTTCGACTGCACGGGGATCTAGGTCGTATCAGATACGAGGTTCATAATCACATTTCTGGGAAAGTCTCCAGAAAAGTTTGGGGACTTGTATGAAGCTCAACACTTTTTATCATCTAGAGACAGAAGGCCAGTCTGAACAAACAACACAAATTCTCGAAGACATGTTGAGAGCCTGCAAGATAGAATTCAAGGGATCGTGGGAAGATCACCTACATCTGGCAGAATTTTCTTATAATAATAGCGATCAGGCCAGTATCAAGAAGGCACCGTTCGAGTTTATATGGTAGAAAGTACAGATCCTCATTGTGTTGGAATGAAGTCGGTGAAAGAAGACATCTAGGACTGAAAATTATAGTTCAGACGGTAGACAAAAACAGAATCACTCGAGAACACCTCCTGGCAGCACAGAACCGACAAAAGAGTTGGTCAGATATGAACAAAAGGTTGTTAGAATTCAGAACAGGTTAGCACGTTTCTTGAAGATATCTCCGATCAAGGGAGTGATCAGATTCGGTATTCGTGAAACATTGATCTGAGATATATCAACCCGTTCGAGATTTTAGAACAAGTGGGAGAAGTAGTCTATAAATTGACATTAGCGCCATCACTAGAAGGGTGTATTTCATGTGTCTCAGCTCAGAAGATATGTCAGGGATGAAAGTCACATATTGGATCACTCAGAGTTAGAACTACAGCCATATTTGTCATATATTGGGAAGCCGGTGGCCATATTGGACAGAAGTGTCAAGACTCCAAAGAACAAAGCTGCTCTGTTGATCCTGATATCATGGAACAGGCGTACCCTTGGAAGCACTTGGGAACGGGAAGATGTGATCCATGAACGTTATCCATAGCTATTCATATCATAAATTGGTAAATTTCCTCACCCTATTCTTTCATGTGTTCATCACCTCCTTAACGAAATTTCGAGGATGAAATTTTTGTAAGGTGAATAGATTGTAACACCCCGTTCTTGAAATACGTACTCAGATACGTGTTCTGATTTTTCCTCCATATTATTTTATTTTTCTTGTATTTTTCTTCGAGCCCGGAACCTGGCTCGGGAAATTTATTCTCCTCTCTCTTTTTTTTCTTTTTCTTTTCCTTTCTTTTTCTTTTTCTTTCGTTTTCCTTTTCCTTTCTTTTCGTTTTTCCTTTTCTTTTCTTTTTCTTTCCTTTCTTTTCCTTTTACTTCTACTTCTTTTCCCCAACCTTCTACAACCTCCCACCAACTTCCCCCTTCTTCAACTTCTTCTTCTTTTCTCTTCTCTCATTTCTCCTCCTCTCTCCCCTAAGTCGGCTCTGCTCTCTCTCTAAAGCTTTCTCTCTCATCTCTCTCTCACCTACACTCTCTCTTTCTCTCCCTCCCCCTCTCTCCCAACCGGCCACCACCCTTCTTCCTTTTCCGGTGATGCCCCCTCTGTCGCCTAGCCGCCAGCCAACCCCCTCCATCGACCACCCACAACCACCTCCTCCTTCCTCTCCACCAACAATCACCACCTCCATCTCCTTCTCCTTCCTCTCCTCCATTCCCATCACCACCAAACCACCACCACTTTCCTCTTCAAACCACCACCACATCTCCACCCCCTTCACCATTACAACCTCCACCTCCAATATCATCACCATTACCACCACCAAACTCCACCATCACAACCACCATCCACTGTCTCCATCACCACCTTCACTCCTTCCCTTCCCCTACCTTGGTCGGCCCCTTCCCTAAGCTGCGCCACACTTCCCTCTCCTCCTCGGCCAGCCGCGCGCACCTCCACGGTCGCGTGCCACCCCCGACCATCAAGGTTATGCCCCTCTCTTTGCTCCTTTCCTTTCTCTCTCCTCTTTCTCTCTCTAACACACTTGTAAATTTAACTCCTTCGAAGTTTCCTGGATCGTGCGTCGTATTCCGTGTTCTAAGCGAGTGCTTTTCCTTGCCTCGGTGAGTGTTGTTGTATTTACGCGACTTGTTGTAATTGTATCGGTATAATATTGTATTCTGTATGGTGAATACTTGTAATAGTGTACGCAATCACTTGTATATATGCGTATTGCTTTGTAACTCTAATTATTACTGGATTGGCCAACCCTTTGTGGTGTTAGCCTTCGGGCTCTTCTCCTGCTTTGGGTTCAGCTTCCAGGCTTTTCTCCAGCCTTCGAGCTTAACCTTTGTGTTTTTATTAGCTTTGTCGGGAGGCGAGCCTAGCGCTCAGCGTTTTATCGCTAAATTTGCCCAGCTTCACCGCATGCGTAGCAAAATGTTCATACACTTGCTTCGTCGCTTGCGTTTAGCTTCACCGCGAGCGTAGCTTTGCCACGTGCGTTGGCTACATTGTTCATACGCTCGCTTCGCGTCGAGCATCTAGCTTCGCCGCGAGCATGGCTTCACCGCGAGCGTGGCAAGTGAAAATACACCTGGAGGGGGGTGAATAGGTGTATGACTAATCTAATGACAAATGATGCGGAATTAAAAACTAATTGCAACACACTTAGTATAACCAAAGAGTGTAGCCGAACTCCTGGTGAGGGACTCTGGACTAACTCCTCTAAATTTCTCTAAATAAGAGTTGAGGTGCTATATGAAGCTCTCTTGGTTCAACATAAGTATGGGCACACACAAACAATACCAAGCATATATGTATGATATGAACAATATAAAATAATGCAAGGTATAAGAGAGAGTTTAGAGAAAGTGGATCAATCGCAAACACAAAGATATGTTTCGAGGTTCGAGTCACTGCTCTACGTCCCCGCCTTCACACAGAAGGATTTCCACTAATGCGTCCACACAGGACTTCCCACACAGGGAACCTCCACTGAGGATTTGGGTAATACAAACTTGGAGTACACAACTCCTCTCTCAAACAACAACAACCTCTACACAAAAGGCAAGGCACTAAGCCACACAAGATCAACATCTCAATAGAGGGATAGGCACAAAGCCAACAACAACAATCACCTCTACACGTAGAGGGATAAGGCACTAAGCCAACACTCCAATAATTACCTCTATACTTAGAGGGATACCAACAAATAAAACTCCTTCACAATCACCTCTACACAAGAAGGATAACACAAAGCAAAGAGGATTATAACACTTGGTGGTCTCAACAAATCACAAATCAATTTTCTCACCAAAAACAAGATCCTAATAGATAGGATAGATAGATATCTCAAGTGTGAGAAAATAAAGTTCTTGAAAAACAAATTACAAAGAAAAATACTTGGGAAAAACTCGAGAATGAAATAGAAATGAGGATCAAAATAATTTTTCAAAGACTCTCTTTTCTTGAATTTTTCAGCACTTTACAAAAATAAAAATAAAACTTTGTAGCCCAAAAACTCTTTAAAATCTTGCTATAAAAACACTAGGAAAGATAAGAAATTTTGCTTTCAAAAATCATGTCTAAAACAGCTCAAGAGAGGGCTATTTATAACCACTCAAGAAATCTGCCCGTCGGCAGAAGGAAAGGGCAAAATTGCCCTTCCGGTCGACCGCGCGGTCGACCGCCCGTCGACCGGTGCAACGGTCATATTTATGACCGTTGTGCCTCCAGTCGACAGCCGGGTCGACCGGCCAAAGCCATCGGTCGACCACCCGGCCGACCAGCTAGCACCCGAGAGTGGGGTGTTCTCAGTCGGTCGACCGCGCGGTCGACCGGTCGTTGTAGCTGGCCTTTGTGCACGTTTCGTGCACATCGGTCGACCGACCACTGGTCCGGTCGACCGCCAGTCAGTCTGGCTGGGGATCAAAGGATTTGAAAACTTGTCTTTTTAATTTCAATTAAATCCCATAAAATCACATAAATTTCACAAAAATAAGTTCTTGTAAGATCTTTGAAGTACAAATATGTGTGACTAAAATTTAACACATATTATAAACAATTTGAACTATTTTTGTGATATTGAAATTAAGCTTAAACACAAAATCTATATTTTTCAAGACTTGAATTTTTGAAATGAAAAACCGTTTTCTCCAAAACTCATATGGATACAAAAATATGATATTGAAATAACTTTGAAGCATATTGTATATGGATAGAATCCAATATACATATAAGATATATATATATATATATATATATATATATATATATATATATATATATATATATATATATATATATATATATATATTATATGTTTTTGATATGAAAACCAAAACTGGTTAAACCGAAACCAATAAACTGAAACTTTTGTGTGTGTGTGAACTTGAGCATATCAATACTAGCTATCTTTACACAAGATATAAATATTCTAAATTAAACACAAACTAAAGTCTTCTTGTCTCCAAGCCGACTTGATCCAAAGAAGATCCAACGAATTTGACTCCAACCGAGTGCTAGATATGATCTTGACGCGCAAGCTCTTGAATTTACATGTGAAAGCTCCAAAACTCCTTTGTTGAAGCTAAACACTTACTAATATCTTGGTCAATCACTGAAACTATTTAAACACAAGATTATTAGTAAACTATAACTACATGAGTTAATCATCATCAAAACTATAGTGATGGGCCTCTGGGCCAACAGCAAGATGTTCATACACTTGTTTCGCGGCGAGCGTTAGCCTCGCCGAGCGCGTTAGCATATGAGTTGCACGCTAGCTCCGCAATGAGCCAAGCTCTGTCGTGTGCCGGACGTGATGCCGACACGGCCTAGCTTTGCTCCAGCTTAACCAGTCCCAAGTGGATAGTAAATATTTTAATTAATTATTCTTGTTATGATAATTATGAAAGTTTGAACTATTTACTTATACTGCTTTCATGTATGTGCACTACTTTCATGTGTCATGTAACTCGATCAGTTTATCACTTGCCATATTAATCACCTGACTCATGATATCACATTACGAGAATTTTATAATTAATATCCAGTTATACTCCAAGCAATTCTGTACTCCTATTTACTCATGTACCATGCATATTTCTCCTGCTATAATATTCCTGTTAATTCCCGTAAATCAATCATTATGGACACAAATAATAAAATAATAAAATAGACAACTTATACCGGGTTTGGAAAAACTAATAGACATCAATATGTGCTCGTATTTACAATGGCAAAATATTATGCAACTAAAACTTTAGTTCAACCTGAGGGCTTGCAGGTGTTTCATGAGATGTGCTGGTACCCCTACTAATTATATATATATATACACTTCTTATTAGGGCATACAAATAAGACCCTTCCCTCCATTATGCCTTTCAGAATGTTCCGCTCAGCACTGGAACACCTTGGACTGTTGTCTCAGGTATGCATAAAATCATTATAAACATAATTCGTTGATTTTCCCACCAATTTTCAATAGCCAACCTCTACTTACTCATATGTGGATGTATGTGTGTTGGGATGCCAGGACACATACCTACACATACGAGCCAGATGAGTAATAATAATAAAATAATATAATATAATATGTCTTTATTTATTGGTTTTATGTTGTTTTCATATTCCGCTATTTATTGTGATTTATAGTAGGCCTGTATGACTATGCTCATGATACGTTTTTCTATACATGTTTTTTCGATACGTGTTTTCTCGATACACATGTGCTTTCCTATGCACGCCTCTTGGTTTTATTTTACCACTCGTTGGGTAGCTTTTTGACTCCCCTAACCTGTATGTTCAGATCTTAGAGTTTGGGCTGAAGTGGACCCCTCCGCTGAGGAGCAAGCTTTTCTTGTGGAACAAGCAGACCAGCTGTAACTCCTTCCCTTTCAGTCTCCCTTGACTGATCGTGGGTTTCTCTTGAAGCTTGTGAGCAACTTTTGTATTTGTCCATACTTGTAAATCATACTTTTACGCCTCCGAGATGTAATATACTTGTAATATTATGTCACACTCTGTGATAACTTTGTAATTATACTTTTTTTGTTAGAATGTATAATGTCACGTGCTTTCATACTCTGGTTCTTACTTGTATTGATATTAATGTACATATATGAGGGTATATCTGCCCTACGTATATACATCGCGGTTGCGTCACCGTACCCACGGGGTCGGGTTGTTACACTTTTTGTAGAGGCTTTTTGAAGAAGGTTTGGTAAGAGAGAAATCTGAGCGTCGGGAGTCAGATCTCAATGAAAGTACCAAATTGTAGTGGAGATTTTCTGACACGATTGATTGGACATTCAACCTCACACCCCAGCGAAATAATATCTCAATTATCGGGTGATAATTGAAGATTTCAATACCGTAAATAGACGGAAGCAGAAGATTTTTACGTGAAAACCCAAATTAGGAAAACTACAGGAAGGAGGGAGAGAATTCACTATATTATCTCCAGGTTACAATGATTTTGCGAAATGTTATGTCTTTACAACTTCTTGGATCCGCCTTCTTACTCGATAGACATCAAGTGCATAAATACCCCGTGTTGTAATCGATGACGTGAATATTTCGAATCTCTATAACCGCATGATTTGCACATTGGCATTTCCTCATAACTGCTCAGATAACATCACCTGATTGTTGAGATTGATTTGTAGAGATATCCGTCACTATTCATTACTGACCCTATTGAAATATTAGTGCTGAAACATTTAGAACAATGGGATAATCTTACGCGTAACTGAATCCGTGAATCAGGGAATCCTGCTGTTGAGTTGTATCCAGCGGACTCAGCGGAGGCGAGAGTCTTTGTGGAGGGCCTTTGTTGTGGGGTCGGGGCCTCCGACTAGTGGAATGGTTCCGCCTAACTTGAATATCCGGGTGAATGATCCCGGATGACTTTACTCAAAGAGGGACCTGACAGTTGCGGACGTCAAGAGGAACCTCGGGTCGAGTGTGCACTAAGAGAGATCTGGCAGTTGTGGATGTCAGATAAGAACATCGGGTCCAGTGTGGACTCGGGGCAAGGCCCAAGACTTTCTCATTGCACCCGCAATGAGCCAGCTGATATGTCGAGTTTATTGACCGCTTGAGACACTTCTGATGCAGTGAGACACGAGTCACGATCTTTATGAGGGCTGACCACTACTACATAAAACCTGCATTTATAATTCATTCCGTGTCCAAACTCGAGGTAGCTCTGTATTATTGTTTGAAATGTTTTGCTCCACCACTGACCCCACAAAATTTCCTTCCCAGTCATCTGGTTGCGCTTCATTCTTTGAGTTGGCCCACAAGCTAAAATACAAGACATGCAATAATAAGTCTCTACATTGTCTTAAACCTCTCAACAAAATCTCCCATGGGGAAAATATATAATTCTCTCCTTCTCGAAAATACACTCTCTTTTTTCTAAATAGTACATAATCGACATAAAGCAACAAAGTATAAATTATGTAAGTTTCAAGTACACAGTTACCATGTAACCTTTTAGAGTAGCCAATTTCATCATAAATAGATTAAATCTTTGATACCACTGTCGAAGATTTTTTTTTCTTTTTGAAAAATTATAATTTGTGCATATTTTTTAGTGTTTGGTTTGTAATTGGGAAATGAAAGTGAAAAATATATTGTGTTTTCAGTGTTTGGTTAGTAATGTGAAAGAAGAAATGAAAAAGTTGACTACAAAGTTGATTGTAAAATAATATTAAAATAAACATTAATTATGAAAAAGTTGAACTGTAATTAAAATGCAAGTGAGATTTTCATGACCACAAAATTAACTGTTTTGAGGTACAACTTAATACAAATGAGATTTATATCACCACAAAATTAACTGTGGCACCCTTGAAGTGAAGAAATGGTTGTGCAAAAAGAAAAGAGAAAAGGAAAAAAAAGTTCATTTTTCTTTTCCGGCGTTTGGATGGACAGGGAAAGTAGGAAATGACACTTCCCCACTTCCTCACTTTCGCCCATTTCCTTGAATCCAAACAACCCTCCCTTCAGCATTCTACTCTCTGTTTGGTTGTCGTAATTGGCCGTAATTCGTTAGTTGTAATTGGTAATTTTTTTACAGTCGTAAATGAGTTACATGCATGTAGCTTTTATGGTATTTGGTTGGTAATATAAAGTTGTAAGTGAGAAAGTGTATTGTATTTTACAGTGTTTGATTGTCGTAATGTGTAATTCGTAAGTAGAAAAGTTCACCACAAAATTAACCTTTTGATGATTTAAAATTTTTTAATATTGCAAATAAATACTAAAAATGCAAAATATTAAAAAATTTAATATTAACATAAAAAATAATACAAATTTACATGACCACAAAATTTACTGTAAGTGGGTTGTAAGTGAGTGGTAATTGCGTTGCAAGTGAGTGGTAGTTTAGTGGCGTAAGTCTTTTACAAATTACGGTCCAAACAAACACCGTAACTGTAATTGGGTTGTAAGTCATTTACAAATTATGGCATTTTACATCTTTTACGTTCAAGTGTATCTTCTTTCTCCTTGAAGAGTTGTTTGCCTACTACTATCTTCTATCCTACTAGTGGCTTCACAAGCTCCAATGTGAAGTTCTTAGGGGAAAAAATTGTTTGTTTGTTTGTTTGTTTGTTTGTTTATTTTTAGAAGAAACTCGTGGTTAACTGTTAGCCTATGCTTGCACACTCTATTCACATGTCAACTCACATTGATCTGGATTGATAACCACTGAAAAGCAAATTCAGTGACTTGACTAGCGGGCCACTGATTAGAGACTTATTTCATTCATGTTAACCGAACACTTGATGAATCAATAAAGTGAACACCTTCCAAATAGCTTGAACTCTCGTTACTTTCGAAATAACTCGAACTTTCATTAGCAAATTAACATTATATGTCTCTGCGGAGAATAACTATACTAGATTTTTTAGCACGTCCAGTTAAGCAATTATTGTGGCTCATCCTTCAAATAACACATTAAAATATTTTTTGGGAGTAATAATATAACTCACATTTTTCAAAAAGCACATTAAATAATTTAATAGCACTTTAACAATTCAATTAATAACAGTAAACATTTTATATTCCATTAAGAAATGAGACCGCGATACAAACATGAGACCAATCAATTAGATTTATAGACCCCAAAGGGTTTCCATTATTATACTAGATGCGTAAATTTTAAGAAATTATCATGAATTTTTAGAGTTATGCCTAAATTAGCAGGAGCTTTTTTTCTTCCAAAGAAATACCATAGACCTAATAATTGACAATAACACGCAAATGCCATTTTAACAATAATTTTAAAAAGAAAATTTTGCTTTTTTATTTAAAAAACCCTAATTTTATTAAACTATCATGAACTTTTATCTTATAATTTTCATAAAACTACGCAGAGGCGCGGAATCAGGAATAAATTCTGGGGTGAGCTGCAACTTTTTATAACTTATGCTTATGAATTATATGAATTTATCAAAAGAATAAAACAATATTCTGTACTAAATCAGGAGTAAAATCAGAAATAATTTTGTCAAAAGAAAATCAAAATAGAAGGGGTTTAAAGCAATATATGAGGGGGAAAATTTAAGGAAATATATGAAAAAATAGGCTGGGCTGTAGCCTAGCCCAGCCAACTAGTGAGTCCGCCTCTGTTACCATGTGTATGTTAATAAAAATAATTGTTAGTTTCTAGGATCAATCTGACAACTAATCAATATCACCGATCTAATTGGCCAGGTCGGTGAATATCAGGTGGAAGGTTTTTCGTTCAGTAGAACGTTCCTTAATTACATAACCACCTTTTAATTAATTTTCTTGGTTAAACACCAATTAGACTGGTATAAGTCAGTCTCAATATACTGAATATCAGTATAACCCCTGTATAAAGAAAATTAATTCACTTATACAGTACTTGGAGTGAGGTAGCGAATCTCCTTAAGACAATTACGTCCCCCGCTACGTGTTGACACTCTAAAAAAGATAAGATTTCTAACTGGCCTGAACAATATCTAACTTGTTGACATCTACAAAAGACAAGCGGCCGACAAGTTGACGACCAGCTCTTTACCCATCTCAAAGGGACGAATCAGCAACTTGGACTCTACTGATCCGGCGAAGCAGACAGTAAACCAAGAAAAGCTCGTAGGGGACACTAAGTTAGCTCAACACTTAGACCCGCATGAGCCCACAAGATGAGTCTCATATGAGAAGCTAAAATTTCTTAGTATCGCAGAGAGTCCCCTCGCGAACTTCGCTGCAATAGGTGCTTAGTTAACTCCGCACACGGTTCACTTCGCCTAAAATCCTATGCAGCCGTGCAGAAGGCTAATGGGTAGCTTCGCCACGAAAGTATCTAGCTCTGCTGAAGAGCTTTCTTTTTAACTTCGCCAGATGCTTCCCCAGCTCCGCTACGAGCTCGACGAAGTAGCCTTGTTGCGGGTCTTTTATGATCACCTTTGACCAATTGAATCTCCAGATGAGATCAAATCTATTCAAGATCAAATCTAATCGAGATCAAATCTGAGATCAAATTTGACAGTTGTTTACCATAATCTCTTGACTCTCCTAAAACAAGTAAGAAGATCAGGGGAGATCTTTCAGTTATTTGGAAAGAATCAAAGCGGATCAGGAGATCAACATTACCTGCTATTCCTAACTTCGCAAAAGCTGATTCTAGCTTCGCGACAAGGCTACTTTTTAGATTTAAACAGATTGACTCAATCTGTTTTAAGACTTTCAAGGGACAATTATACCCCTGCTTTCCCTATAAATAGCCCACCAGAGGTATACGAAGAGAGACACACACTGAGAGGGATAAAGGAAAAGAGGAGAGACGGCTAAAAACAGAGACCTATTCTCTTACTTCCAAGAATTCAGAGAATTACTTCTCTAATCAGGATGATAATACCCTAAGATCTTCCTCCCTCTCAAGGATTCTCCGGAACCAGGCGAGAAGGAATTCTCAAGTGGAGGCAGTTTGAGAAGTAACAAGAGGGTTCTACCAACCTTCTATTCGCCGATTCCCTGAACTAGGCGAGAAGGGAATCCCATCAGGCAGTCCGATTGTCTGGTCGATCGCATCGTCAAAGGATAAAGTGATCGCGCACTGATCAGATTCCTACTGGCACACTTCCCCAAAAATCTCAGAGGAGATCTACCTGTAATCTTCTTCTTGCAAAGAATACTTGTAATTTAGCTCCTCGCCCCCCTTTTTGTAAGTTTTCCCCTTTGCAAAATCAATGAAAAACAAGATGGCGACTCCGCTGGGGATTGAATTCTCCACTATTGAGAATCAAGTGTCGTAATGCGACAAAACGACCTTCAGGTCTACTTCTGAATTCAAGGAAGCCGGTATGGCCAGAGCCCCTCTGGCTAAATCTTCGAAGCAAGTCTCTGTGGAGACAGATAAGGCTCCCTGCGAGCCTACCACGGTCCTCTGGCGCAACAAGGAAGCAGGCCCGCAATGCAAAAGTCAGAATCTTGAACCTGTTACCTTCGAAAACCTAGTCGTTCACTTTGACCAAGGAAAATTTGAAAAGCTCCTCTCTGGGGGTGGTCCAATGCTCCATACACGAAAGCATAGAAAGGTCTCGATGGCCAAGGTTTTGGAGCAAAAACTAGAAGCAGAATCCTTCCAACTCCTCTCAGCCTCGTGTGTGGCTAGCCAGGTTCCCTGCGAACCTAAGTTTCCTTTTCCAAAGTAGATGTGGAGGCCAAAGTAGAAAGCTCTATATGAAGCTTTAGGCGTAGCTATGCCACAGGTGCACTTCTCTCGCGAAGAAAAAGGCAAGACGCCTGTCTGCTTCGTTGAGACTGTCAGCCGCGAAGTTACAACGGCGACCATACCTTCATCTAATTCTGGAGCAGTAACTCCTCGCGCCAGCCTCGTTCTTATAAGCGAAGCTACTGATGGTATGACAAACACAGTACCTCAGGTACGCATGAAATTTCCAGCCGTCGGCTAGGACTAGAGCACCCAGCGGTGCTAACCTCCTTTGCAGCAAGGTAGCGGATAATGTGCCACAGCGTGCTCCCCTCCCCAGTTCCTCAAGCGCTAAGCTCGCTCTTCGCAGCGGAGCTAAGGGATCGTTCTAAGTGTTGATAGCGGTGCTTATGCAACTTCAGCACCCAGGGCATTCCCAAAGCTTTTAGCCGCGAAGTTAGAGCTAAAGCACAATTTAGTGCTAATTACCTTTGTGGTGATGAAAAGAACAGGACATCGTCCTATCCGCAATCAAATAGAGCCTCTGCGCTAAGACGCTTAAGCCCAGCTGGGTCTGACTTGCGAGAATTCTTGACAAGCAAACGAAAGTTGGGACCTTTTCGGACTTCTCCCTCCTGTTGTCAACAAGTGGGATGTTAGTTGGTGACAGTCCACTCAGTCCATTGCCGGCTAGGACCAATTCCGCCACTCCTCTAGTCGACGATCAGTTTTTGACCGACTGTCGGTGCAAGCTCCGGTAAAACATCGCAAAAAGGGTATATCGCGAGATCTACCAGATCTGTCCTCTGCATCCATTAATATGATCGGAAGGGGACGAGAACCGCGTAGGGATAGACGAGCGTCGCATACCGCTCCCCCCAGTTCTCCAGATCCGGACTATAGTCCGGGCCTTGGCGAAGTCTTGGTACGCAAAGAAGGTGTCTTCCGAAACACCAGATCTTGGGTTGCAATACCCTACAGTTATGAGCAGCCATCCTCCTCAACTACAGTAACCTCACAAGAACTAATGAGAAAATTGTTCCAATGGTCTGATAAGGAGGACGAAGACAGCGAGTAAGCCTCTTCAGCGACAGTTAGCTCGCTACGAACGGATATAATGTCAGTGAATATGACTGATAATGGTAATGATGACCTCCGACGACGGTTGGAAGCCCAAGAGCAACCTCTAAGGCCCAACAAGAAGCCTTGGACAACATTCAACAGATGCTCGCTCAATTCCTCACCAACTAGAATAACAATGATACGAGGAGTAACCATGATAAGAAGAACATCATAGCCATGAACAACCAAACCTGAGAAGTCAAAGGAAAGTTCTTCTATGGACGCTGAAGTTCTTAAAGGCATCCAAGCTCATATTACATCCCTAACCTAGAGGGATGAACTAAAGAAAGTAGGGACAGTCCGTCCTTACCCTTTGGAATGGGATTCAGTACCATACCCGCCAAAATTCAAACTACCAACATTACATACGTATGATGGTAAGAGCTTGCCAAACCAGCACATCTACTATTTTCGGTCTCAGATCGGTAATGTCATAGACAATGATGCTATCATGGTCAGATTATTCATTGGCACCTTGAAGGGGGTAGCATTCGACTGGTTCTGAAGCCTTCCTCCGGGCTCTGTCAACTCCTGAATCGACCTAGAAACCCGATTTCTTTCTCGTTTCTATGAGGACGATATCGAGGTAACCATGAATAAATTTCTCTCTACCGTACAAAAGAAGGGTGAATCTGTCCGTGACTACATTGAGCGGTTCAGAAACTTATCTCTGATGTGCCCAAGGGATGTCATTACCCATGCTCTTACAGACGTGCAGGCATAACTTCTTGGACCAAGTAGAAATTCGCATGGTGGGAGCTGTCAAAGCCCATACTTGGAAAGAACTGGTCGAACAAGCTGAAATAGCCGAAAAGTCAGCTAAAAAGTTCGAGCCATCCACCCCTAAAGGCAAATGGGGTATGAATATTAAGGGACGCGGTGACATGGCGCATTCTTCTCAAGCCAAGAGAAAGAGACTATGTCCGTCAAATTATCAGGGGATGTGCATTCGAAGGCCAAGAAGAGCAGCTTCAATAATCAGGAGTCTAAGTTTCCTCCGAAACAGTACTCTTTCAAAGACGAACAGGTGGTCACAATATTCTATTTACTCCACAAAGCAAACAAATTGAAGCTACCGGATGCTCGGCGTCCTAATGAAGTGGGACGCACGAATGATCCCAACTGTTGCCTCTTTCATAGGATAGTTCATCATCCTACTGATAAGTGTTTTGTCCTCAAGGACAAAATTCAAGCTTTAGTCGACGCCGAGTTCTGACTCTGAAATCAGAGCAAAAGAAAGTCCTGCAAACATGGTGACCCTCGAGTTCGGCAAAACCCCGAAAGTCACAGTTCCTGACGGGATCTTTTCAATCCCTGCGCCAGGCTGGAAGTAAAGCATCCTTCAGCTAATACTCAAGAGAATAAGGGTCTTGTTTCCTTGACACTGGAGATAGGGGAAATCATGTGATACACCCAGACCTTGTCCAAGATGAACAACGGGATTCGAAGAAATCCAATTGAAGGGCAAATCTTGCAATGTTGTATCCATCCTGTCGGATGATGGTAATCTCACATCAGCTTCTCTCAGCAATTCTGAAGGGGAAAAGCACGCTTGCATGACGTAGGCTGATGTACCTTAGCCGACAGGTACTCGATCCGACAAAATCCTTCTTGGGGGTTTTGAGTGGCAAATTCCTTGGATTTTTTGTTACATCAAAGGAATTCATCTTGATCCGGACAAAGTCAAAACCATTCAAAGAATGCCTCCACCTAGAAATCTCAAAGAACTTAGAGGCTTGCAAGGTAGACTGGCTTATATCAGAAGATTCATTGCAAATCTCTCAGGCCGCTGTTAAACGTTCACCCGACTCATGAAAAGGGTGTTTCTTTTGTGTATAGGATCAAGCTTGTCAAGAAGCTTATGAAGATATCAAAAGATATCTTACAAAACCTCCAGTCTTAGTAGCTCCCTATCAGGAAAATCATTCCTGCTTTATGTGAAAACTCTGGACCATTCTCTCAGTGCTCTGCTTGCCTAAAAAGACGATATTGATCACGAATAAGCTATTTATTATCTCAGCAGGACTCTGATAGGGGCGGAATCTCGCTATAATCCTATTAAGAAAGAATGCTTAGCTCTTGTCTTTACTATTCAGAAGACACGACATTATTTGTTTGCCAAACCATACATGTCATTTCCAGAGTGAACCCTTTGCGTCTTCTCATGATGAAACCAGGATCATTAAATTCAAGATTAGCTAAGCGGGCGCTTCTTTTGTCTCAATACGACATGCTCTCTGTCCCTCAGAAAGTGGTTAAAGGCCAGGCACTTGCAGAGTTCTTGGCTGCTCATCCAGTCCCGGAAAGTTCAAACTTCATGAGACATTCCAGATAAAGTTCTTGAATCTAATATAATTTTAGAGGACGAAGTATGGCAGATGTTTCTTCGATGGAGCATCGCGAATAGCCCTAAAGGCAGGATCATTGCCGGTGTGGGGTTGTATTTATCTCTCCACAAAATCATGTCCTTCCTAGAGCATTCTCTTTGACAGAATCATGCTCCAACAATGTGGCGAATACATGCTCTACTCATTAGTTTTCAGCTCGCCCACGAATGGGGGTACACTACCTTGAAGCTTACGAAGATTCAAAACTGATTATCAATCAGGTTAAAGGCGAATATGAGGTCCGTCACGAAGATTTGGTACCTTATTATCACGCAGTCATCAAAACGGCTAATCTTTTTGATGGCTTTTACATCGGTCACATTTTTCGATCCCAGAACACTAGAGCCGATGCTCTGGCTGTATTAGCAACAACACTAGGCTTGCCAGTCGACACCAATATCACCTTACAGTGGCGACTCGACACCTTATCTGCTCTAAACATATGTTGAGAACTAGAGAGGTCTATAATATCTCGACGGATCTTGAGCCAAGAGATTGGCAATTTTTCCTTCATCGACTATGCTTTACATGGTCTGCTACCAGACAACCCCAAAGAAGCGGCATCCATCAGACGAAGGTCTCCCCGTTTTTACTATGATTCAACTCTGAAGACACTTTACCGTCGCTCATATGACGGTGTCCTCCTCCGTTGCCTTTCTAATTCAGAAGCATAAGAAGTGCTTCAAGAAGCGCACGACGGCATATGCGGAGCTCATCAGCCAGGTCCAAAACTTAAAGACCGATTGCATAAGCTTAGATATTATTGGCCACCCATGATAGCCGATGCCATCCAATATGCACGAAGGGTGTAAACTTGCCAAATCCATGCAGACTTCATATATCAGCCCTCAGAGTTGCTCCATCCAACCGTTGCTTCCTGGCCATTTGAAGCGTGGGGAATCGATGTCATAGGACCAATTAGCCCTTCTTCGATAAAAGGACACCGGTTTATCCTGGCAATAACCGATTACTTTTCAAGTGAGCAAAAGCTATACCACTGGTTGAAGTTAAAACTTCTAACTTGGTTAATTTCATCAAATATCATGTCATCCATCGATTTGGTGTCCCTAGGCGTATCATCCATGATAACGGTCCCCAGTTCATAGGCCAGGTATTCTATCGTTCTGCGATAAGTACCGAATTCAGAATGTGGTTTCAACTGCCTATAATCCT